>CM051369.1:17975575-17989587 GCA_028015245.1 Cardamine occulta
ATCATCAATAATCAGATCGCCCTCCACCGTTGGATTCCTCTGCTATCAATAATCTGCCTCGCTTTCACTCCTTTCACTCTACACTCCTTCGTCACCACCGAGCATTGCACACTGTTGAAGCGGAATCTCAGGCACGATGGCGCAGATGATTCCAAATATCTCTGGCCGTAAACCCGCTGCGGAGAGATGCAAGATCTCTGGAGATGGTGAGGGTTTTGTAGTCAAAGCCATTAATGAAACCTCGAAACAAAATCCTCTGGTTCTTTCGCTGATTTGACTAAACCACATTGGAGCAAAGCAGAGGAGAATAAAATGGGTATATATTTGAAAACAATGACCTTTTGAGGTTGGTGCAGGCGATGAAAACAAAGGAGTCAAAGGACCAGAATCAAACCGGAAGAATCTCAATTTTAATTCCGGTTTAGATTCCCGGTTCGAAAAAATTCGAATGAGAAAAAAATATTCACTGGCAAATACCCTTGAATGCTGCCGTCCGCCGCCCAGGGACACTATCATCTCTCTCTCTCTCTCTCTAGCTTAGATTCTCATTGCAATAGCGTCTTCAGTTATCTTAAACCCTAATCCCACTTCACCATCTTTCTATATACCTTCGCATTCCCGCCTTATCCTCTTCCACCTCACCATTTTCATCTCTTGCATCTCCGATCCTTATCACCACAGTACCATCTCCTCACCACCGCCGTGAAGCTCAATCTCTCATGCTCTCTCCCCAACGGTTCATCTCCTCTGCCTCCACTGTTCTCCACGCCGTCGTCCCGAATACATCCCTAACCGCATTTCCGATCAAATTACGTCCGAATCTTCGATACAACTCTCCGGGGACGGCGAACAGTCTCCCGGAGCTACGTTAACCTCAAAGGTTAGCTCGATATCAGCTCGTCAATTAGCCAAGCTAAGGAGTCGACATCATTGAAGCTGGGTTTCAGCTGTTTTAAGAGACGATTTTGAAGCTGTTAAGAGCCATAACCGAGACTGGCTAGCGTAATACGGTAGATGGAAATGGATGTGTCCCTGTGATCTGTGGGCTCTCGAGATGTAACAAGAAGGATATTGAGACGGCTTGAGGAAGCTATGATGTACGCTAAAGGCCTAGAATCCATACATTTATTGCTGGGGGCGATATTCATTTGAAGTATAAGCTGAAGAAGAGCAAAAAGAAGAAGTTATTGAGATCGCTAGGAATATGGTTAGATTCACTAGGAGCCAGGGTTGTGAAGATGTTGATTTGAGTGGGAAAGGTGCCGGAGGTGTGCTACCCTGATTGATTTATTTTACTTGTGAGAAAAAACTAAAAGAAAGTTTTGACATTGGAAAATGTTTCACTATATTTGAATCAGATTCTGGGATTTGACACTTTTTGTTACAGCTTCTACTTTGCTATAGTAGCCATTACATGAGCTGTAATTCGATTAATTTTGATAGTTGCATAGAATTTTTTGTTGTGAACTGCCGTCACGGAATGTTCAAGTTCCTTTTTTTGTTTGGATTGGGTGGTAAAGCTGGTATTTAACGTTTTGATGAAAAGATTTGTTTTTTTTCCGGGTAATGTAAAATGTTGCTTGGTGCTGCAGATCGGAGAGAAGAATTATATGTGAGATTCTTGGTGAAGTGATAAAAGCTGGAGCAACAACTCTCAATATACCTGTTACCTATTGATATGACACACCCCTGAGTTAGTTTGGTCAGTTGGTTGCTGAAATATTAAAACCCCGTACTCCTGGGATCAGGAGCGTTTGTAAAGGTCTCTACACACACAGGCCTTAAGAACGATCTTGAATTTCTCCACTGCCAACACTTTAGCTGTATGTATTCTTCTCTTTTTCGTTGGATAGAATTAGTTATTTACAATTAGTTACTAACCTTTCCGTTCGTTTAATGACCAAATTGTTTTTACTTCAGGGTGCACATTTAGAATTGCAAGACACCGTGGAAATGACTATCAATGGAATTGGCGAAAAGAGCTGAAAGCAACTTCATTAGAAGAATTAAGGTTTTGTTTTTTGTATGAAACCTTCAGAAATGGCTTCAATACTTCAGGATTTTTTACCTTCGGTTTATGATCGTGTAGCGCTTTCACGTTTTGAATTTTTAATTATTAATTGAATATTTTTAACTGTATAGGTTGTGATGTTTCTTAAGTACCGTGGAGATCATATGTTAGAGAGGCCTATATCAAGGAATTGATACTAAATACTTTTATTGTTATGACAAGCAAGATGGTAGACATTCTGAACTTCATTCTTCACATTCGTAAATAGAGGTATATATTTTGTTAAAGGGGAAGAGAGTTTTGTAAAATATTCCCTTTTTAGGATGTATCCTTATTTTCTCAGGTTGAAAAGTGCACTGGTATGCAAACGCAACCCCATAAAGGCTGTGGCGAGGAGCTAATGCCTTTGCACATGAAAATTAATTTATCCATCAGGTCAGTTGATGGAATGTACTTTATTGTTTCTGACTAAATTCTCTTCCTCATTTACTTTAAATGGAAAACAAATTTTGTCTCTCTCCTGATCTGAATTTTAGTTTTTATAAGGTATGACTTGCCCTTGTAGCCTTTTAATCCAGCTTATCAGTGAAAGGGATAAAATGAGGACAGAATTTGGTTCTCAACTTATGACTTGAGCTTAGAGCTTAGTTACTGTTCACTTCCGCTCTGTTTAGGATGGAATGCTGAAACACAAAGGTACATATGAAATTATATTGCCCGAAGAATTCCGGACTTGAGAGATCGAATGAAGCTGGCATTGTGTTGGGGAAGCTGAGGTATAACAGTTTTGTTGTTCAGTCTGTTATTCCAAATGGGCTTTCCTTGTTTAAATCAATGCTTATTTATTATTTTATCGAGTGGGCGTCATGCACTGAGAGCCGTTTGGATGAAGTAGCATAACAATCTTCACACATATCCATACTCACTGTATTGCCATCTTAGTAAGATAATGACTTCTTATTCTTTTTTACATTTCCAGCTCGGTTATAGACTGGATGATGGCCAGCTAAACAATCTTTTCTGACACTTCAGAAGCTGTGGCTGAGCAAAAGAAGGTAGTAATAACCTTGGCATCCACTGGTTTGGTTGCTGTTCCTGAATTTTCTAACATTTGGCCTCCATTTATATGATGGTGTGAGAAAAAGATGGAATGGGGTTTTGCTATTTTAAATATATTTAGTGTTGCGGGAGGAGTTGGGATAATATCTCCTGATTGTTTTTTGTTTTGCTTGGTTATTCAGAGAGGTACCGAGTGCAGATTTGATAGCTTTAGTATCTGATGAAGTGTTTCAGCCAGAGGCGTGTGGACACTCCTTGACATGCAGGTCAAATTAGAGCTGGGATTTGTTTTCTCCTTTTCTTTTTCAATCTCTTCTTCTTTGTTCAATTCTTGATTAATGGAAGTTGAGAGTGCAGATAACTTGTGGAACTCTCGGTCTCTCAACATCAACTGTAAAACTTGCTGATTCGAAGGCAAAGAGCATGTAGCTTGTTCTATTGGAACCGGCCTGTAGATGCAGCTTACAAGGCAATTGATCTTATCGTTAAGGTACTCCTTTTGCTAGGATTTTGGGTTATATATATATATATATATATATATATATAATTCTGATCATTGGATTTTCATATTCAGGAACCAGCGACTCTGCTTGAGTACTCGATGAATGCAGTCACAGAAGGTATTGATGCTATTGCAACCACACGGGTTCTAATCCATGGAGACAACAACTACTCATCAACAAACGCAGTAACTGGTGAATCTTGTTCAAAGAACTTTTAGGTAAATTTACTTAACCATCACCATCTTTGTTGCAACTAATCTAGGTCTTGATCTAGCCACTGAAACCAAAGAAATGAATCGAACACACATTTATTATGATGAGTTTGTCTTCTTACAGTGGAACCGAGCAGGAATGGACATTGTGGTGTCGAGCGTTAAAGCTTATGTTGGAGCTTTGAACAAAATGTGGGGTTTCAAAGAACACTCCTCCACTTTAAGTAAAACCCTTTGGAGACCAATAAAGTCCCTGCCTGAAACCTGCAAGTCTCAGATGAATCACAGTTTAGGTTGTCACTTGCACTAGATGTGTAAAAGATTTATAATTTTATTACCGTTAAAGGAATGGTATTGACTGTATAAAAAAGAATATGAGTTTGTTTTTCTGAAATAACTATGATATTATTGTCACCACTTGGGTCAAACATGTGATTGGGATAAATGTTGAAACAAGAACAACCTTTCTATAAATAGTTGGTGATTTTCCCCAACGGGCAAGACCAGTTAACTATCTTAACTCCTACAGATTTAGTTCTTAATTATTACCTTCCAACAGACAAACCATAAGACAACAGAAACTTGGCCAGAAAATTTTTTTCTTAGTTATTAAATCTCCTTGATTCACTCTCTTTTTATAATGATAAAACTTTCAAAATTGTAAAACAAATAGTTTGAATTCAGGGGTTTCATGTTCCCTAGATTCAAAAATGTCAGAAATGCGATCAGGATTGTTGGCTTAATGACGATAATGATCTTGATCTGTATAGGCCTCACAATGATGGGAACAGGTGTTTACCAAAATTCAAGAGACTTCTTGCATCAAAGAAACCTCAGGGCAGTTCGTCTTACCTCGGTCTGATCCTTGTGTTGATTCCTCAAATCGGTCTATACGGAATCTGTTGCCGCTCTAAACGCCTTTTCATATTTTTCTTCTACGCCATGGTTGTGGTCATTATTATTTTATCCTCTTACTCAATCAAATGCTTCGTCTACAACACCACTTTTCGCATCGCCAAAGAATCCTGCTGAGGACCACCGTACCGTGCCCCAGTTGCTCCGGCCGGCTAGTCTCTAAGAGAGGGGTTCCAGAACATAACCTTGTGTTATCATTCGGAACCATGACTGTAATTTAAATGCCAGCAAAAACAGCGACGTTTAGGTAAGTTTGAACTTTCACAAATAAAAGACATGTTTATATGAAACTATACATGCTTATATAATTGTATATGCAGACGCATTGCTGTGCACAACCGTCGGGATGTGGGGACAGGACGATGTTCGACAAGCCAGGAGAATGGAGTTTGAAACATCAGTATGAACAGAACCAAGTTCCAGAAGAATGTTCGGTATGAGTATTGTTTCAGTTGCAGAGGGTTGTCAACTCAGCATCTTAAAAGCGATTGTTCATCAATGGAAAAATCTCTCCATGTTTTTCTTACCCTACTTTAGTCCTTTCATGCATCAGTCTTGCTTTTTAGCCTGGATTCTCAAGGAAACTATCCAAGAAACAGAAGATTATGGAGGTTCTTATAATTGATATATGGTTCAAATCTAGATTACTTCTTGGCATTGCATCATTAAGTGTCAACTATTTCCTCTTTTAGTTATAGTTCCTATTAAAGTTACATCTCACAAAAGAGCAATGGATTGTTCATAATCCGTAACATATCAACATTTGAGAACTTTCATTGTCTTCAGAGACAATGTTCATCTGCATATATATATAGAATTGGACTATTTATGCTCAAATTTATACGCTATTGCATACATAGAGTCTCCAATCTTTCACGAAATATTGCTTCAAAGCTAACATTCAAAAACAATTATCCATATGTAAAAATAGAAAATATTGATCGTTGAAACCAAAAATTTGATATCTCTGGTCAGTGGACAAGAACAAAAAAACCATTTAGAAGATGAAAACACTTGAGGAGAGATACTCTAGAAAACTCAAAACAGGTTTACGGAACCTAGAAAACAAGCTCATGTGGCTTCATTCCTTGTTTCAATGAAAACCTTGCACCGAGGTAAGTCTTCAACTCTGGAACTGCTTCAATGGCTGTGATCAAAGCGGCGACCACGGTTTTCTGGTCATCTTTCTTGCCTTGTGGGATCTCCTTCCTCTCCTGTGCAATTTAAATCCAGGATGTTAAGTCAAGCATATGTTTCGATTTGGTAAGCTTCAAGCGAGAGCATTTTCCATACTTCAGGAACAAACAATGATGATTGTATTTTATCCCATGAATATTATACCTCTTCCTCAGCCTCAAAGAACTCTCCCTCTCCTTCTTCTTTTCTTCTCAGCAACCTTTCCAAAGTACTTATCATCGAATTTATCGAGACTGACTCCAGAAATGTCAACCTTTGTAGGAAGTACCAATCACATAAGCCTGGTTAACTCGTCTCAAAGGAACACCATTGATCTTGAATGGTCCTAAAGTCAATAACAAAACAGGAATATGTGAGATGGCCAAATCAGTGATAGAGCTTCATGATCCAAAATGATTTATAAAAGTATGAGAACATATAACAAGAACACACCAGTCACTAGAAGCAAACCAGAGGTCAGTTGCTTAAGAAAGACAACTCTCTTGCCCTTGAAACGACCAGCAAGAATAATCAGCACTGTCCCTGGGGTGATGCTAGCTCTGCAATTCAGACATAAGAAGATCATATTGTGTCCGAAACATAATACAAATCAATTAAAGAGACTAAAAACTTAATAACACAAATCTACAAATGACAGGAAACGTATAAGCAGACAATACAGTTAAAAACATTTCGGACTTTTAAAAATGAAGTAACCAAATCTATAACATAGTAATCTGAAGACTGAGAATTTAAATTGATCCTGAAAATTTCACAAATTTTCCGGTAGATTCAAAATATCATAACACATATACTCTAAGAGCCAAACATATAGAAGATAATTGCATTGAGCTAAACACTGTATCAGCTAAGTACCTGAGCTTGGTAGGCTTTATCTTGCGTCTGTTAGCGAGAGGTTTCTTAACATCTTCAGCTGGATAGAACTTTGGTGGCTTCTCAACCGGAGCATCAACCTTGGATTTAGCATCGTGACGAGGGAAAACGCCGCCATTTTTGGCCTTGATTGCCCACAAACCTCTCTTGTGGTACATCTGAGACCTAGAGTATTTACCAACCCCCTGATCAGATCAGGGTTTCCTGTTGACCTTTGGCGTCCTCTGTTTCGCCGGCATGGTGGATTTCTCAGTCGCAGAAGCTAGATTCAAGAGATTTGTCCGGCTGAGAATGGAGAGAGGTGTGTAGACGTTGAAGATAGGTTGACTTTGAAGAGATAGAGACCCTAAAGGAATTTAGGTCAAGCGTGGGCTTCTGGGCGTTAGAGTCAGATTGGGCTTTAGAGATAGTTTTTTTATTAGAGATAATAAACATCACAATAAGTGGCAAGTTTTTTATTAGAGATAATAAACATCACAATAAGTGGCAATTACAGTAAATTGATCTAAAAACTCAGGCTAATACTCACGATCATGGCCAACGCCTAAATCAGATCAAGACTATAAGTCAACGTTTCCTTCACCTCTAAGAGTGCAATGGATCATATCATATATATCTTACTTTACTATAGTTGATGAAGCTGATGAGGATTTCTCCGCTTTCTTCACCTTTCCATGTCGTTCTTCAACAAACATTGGTCGGCAAAAGCTCTTCAAAAGACCAATCTTCATGTGCACATGCCTCTATATATTTACATCTTCATTCGCAGATATACCATAACTAAAGACCCCACAAATATTGAATCTTGATCTCCAAAATCCAAACCAACGTTACATTCAATGGCTATGGCTAGTAGTAGTAGCAGCTCGTCGTTGTTTCCTACCCAACAACAACCGCCGCAGCAATTCGGAGGCAATGAGATCGAACCCACGACAACAAGTGCTAACCTAGTTGCAGCACCAAGCGGTCCAAACCACTACTCCTCCGGCTCCATTGGACCCTTCTTTGTAGTCATCTCTGTTCTGGTCGTTCTTGCAGTTCTCTCCTGCTTCTTGGGCCGGATATGCGCAAGGCGCCGCCAAAGAACTGTTTTAGTGGCTGAAGTCAATCCGTTGGATATGATCAAGAGTGGTGGGGTATTAGGGTGGCTGAGACGGAAATGGAGACGGTGTTTGGCCGGAGATGTTGAGGCCGGAGCTAAAGTTGCTGATTGTGCCGGAAAAGAAACACCTAAAAATAGTGATCAAACTCGACAAGAAGCTCCCCCGGCTTGATCTTTTGTGGGAGTGCGAAAGATTAGTAATAAGAGTATCAACATTTGAGTAGAAGAATGTAAGCTATAGCAATGTTTATTTCAATTCTTCAAAAACTTTCTGGTAATCACATTACTACGTTATTCACAAAGTCATAACTCATAACTAGTACTAAAATCTTGTGAATTGTTAACCATTTGCTTAAGATTTCACGTTCAAATACAAGATAGATTGAATTATCCATATGTAAAACAGAAAACAGCGGCCAAAATTCATGTCTCTGGTCAGTGGACGAGTACCAGACCAACGATTTATAGAGTAAACACTTCACGAGACAGAAACTCTAGAAACCTCAGAAAAAAGCTTATGAAATCTAGAACACAAGCTCATGTGGCTTCATTCCTTGTTTCAATGAAAACCTGGCACGAGGTAAGTTTTCAGCTCCGGAACAGCTTCAATGGCTTTGATCAACATTGCGTCCACAGTTTTCTGGTCATCTTTCTTCCCTTGTGGGATTTCCTTCTTCTCCTGTATGATCCAAAAAGGCGTAAGGAGGTCATGAATAGCATTTTGATTCGGGTAGTGTACAAAGGAGAGAACTTTCATTCGATTACTCAATAGAGAGCTAAATGCATCTTTAGGGAATTTAATAAGTGCTTGCTGTACCTCTACCTCAGCATCAAAGAACTCTCCTTCTCCCTTCTTCTTTTTCTTCTCAGCAACCTTGCCAAAGTACTTATCATCGAATTTATCAAGGGAGACACCAGAAATGTCAACCTTTGTGGAAGTGCCAATCACATAGGCCTGGTTAACACGTCTCAAAGGAACACCATTGATCTTGAATGGTCCTAAAGGTCAATAACAAAACATTAAAATGTCAGGTTCAAACAGAACAGAACACACAAAGCAAATTTAGTGAATGAACGTTCTTCAAATGGAATATAGAATATGGCAATCAAGAGAGCAGGTTAAGATTTAACTCACCAGTCACAAGAAGCAAACCAGAGGTAAGTTGCTTCAAGAAGACAACTCTCTTGCCCTTGAACCTACCAGCAAGGATAATCAGCACTGTCCCTGGGGTAATGCTAGCTCTGCAATACAGATATAAGAAGATCGGATTATGTCAGAAACATAAATCAGTTAAATCGAAGAGATTTAAAGAGTATTTATTTTCATAGACATCTCATTTTCGTTAGATATAAAAACAGAAAATGAAGTTAGTTTGTCTTACTATCACTATGGAATAAGCAAATCAGACAATTTTAACGAGAATTAAGAACATTTCCACGTAAATGAACAATGTAATTTTCATAAACCCCATGCACTTCCACAAATTCTCCAAAATCCTAAGAGACGAAAGATTTCAATGATGCACAAATTCGCTACTTTTCCAGAAGATTAAAGTCTAATGCATAACCTCTTAGCAAAACACTACTCTACGAGCCAATCAAAGACACTAAATACATAAAAGACAATTGCAATGAGCTAAATATCAGTCTCCAAAACCAGCTAAGTACCTGAGATTGGTAGGCTTTGGCTTGCGTCTGTTGGCCAGAGGTTTCTTAACATCTTCAGCTGGATAGAACTTTGGTGGCTTCTCCGCTGGAGTATCAACCTTCGATTTAGCATCGTGACGGGGAAAACGCCGCCATTTTTGGCCTTGATTGCCCACAAACCTCTCTTGTGATACATTTGTGACCTTGAGTATTTACCAACTCCCCTGATCAGATCAGGGTTCCTGTTAACCTTCGGCGTTCTCTGTTTCGCCGGCATGGTTTATTTTTTTATCTCTCGCAAACCTTTAAGAGTATCAAATAAAAGTTTTCCGGCTGAGGATATAAGAAGGAAGGAGATGTTCGTCATGGATGATGATTGAAGACGTAGAAAACCCTAAATTTTTCTGGGCCAGTTTTGGGCTTCAGTTTTAAGTCGGGCTTAAGTGTGGACCAAGACAATATAAGTTCTTTTTCAATCACGGTGATTGGTTTTTATATGAATCGTTTTAAGTTTTATTAAGCTCGTAAAATGATTTATGAACATATAGCTAGTTGTTAGTGTTAATGTTTGTTTCGTCTATTGGATTAATTTTTCATAATGCATGTTCTTAACAAAAAAAAAATAGACTAGAAATTTGTATGTAGTTGTACTAGAACCTTAAAAGTCAAGTTTATGTTATAAAAATTCTAAATCCAAAGTTCACATTGAAATTCTAACAAAATCTCTCATGCTTTTTATGATGTTATTTTCAGCCATCAATGGTCTTTCTCCGTGGTCAAGCTTGGAACTAATCCTTAATGAGATTGAGGATTTGAGAGATTCGTTGAAGTTCTTAAATTCTATGGCAGATGCTCTGCCCAAAGACAACAATTTCTTATCCCTGTGACTTCTCCATTGATAATGTAGTTCCACATGGGCTTGCAAGTCTGCAACCTTTCAATGTGGTTGATGTGCTAATGAAATAGTTTGTTGAGCTGAACAAATACCTCCCAGTAAAACAATAAAAGTATTTTTTGCATACCACAAAAAAGTTGCCAATAAACATGAGCTCATAGTCATAGAGTCTGTGGCTCAATAAGACCACAATTGGTGACTGAGACTTTTGAATAAGGCCGATTAAATCCTCTCTCCGCCACCACTGCTCTCTTATCTCCGATCACCTTAGCCACCCTATTCGCACCACCACCATCACAATCAGTCACAACCCTCCATCTCAAACAAACTATTCAAATCCAACGGTCAATAATATTTTAGTATTATTTTTACCTGAAATAAGGAGATGAAGTGTTCTCCTTCACTGTCTTCACTTGTCTCATCTTCTCCACCACTCCCATTCCTTCCAACACTTTCCCAATCACCAACACCGATTCCTCCAGCTCCGGCGAATCAACCGCCGTTATAACAAACTCCGTTCCGTTCGGTCCCACCACAATTTCCTCTTCCTCCACCTCAAGCTTCCCATTCCTCGCAACCAGCTTCGTCTTCGGCGGCGGTTTCAACGGATCTCTCACCACAATTCCAACACTTCCCGCCTTACTTTCATTACATAACTCTCCTCTTCTCCCTCTCTCCCACTCTTCGACTAGGTTTTGAAGACTCCCGGCTGCAGCGGTGGCTCGCTCGGCATCAACGCCGTACGATCTGATCCCGCTGTGCTGCACGTAGCCTGGCATGATCTTCACGAACTCTTTTCTCCTGTAACTAATTCCAGCTTTCCCGCTTACAATGCTGCTGAATCTAGCTGTTCCCGCCGGCACATCGTCTCCGAATAATCCGATTATGATCCTTCCGATTGGTTCTCCGTCGATCGATACGTCGACGAACGCTTTCTTAGTCGGAACCTTAATTTGAGAAAAGAAAATTGAATTTAAGCATTATCGAAGATTGAGACATTGAAATTAAAAATCCAATTTACCAAAACATTCCTTACTCTGTCACCACAATTTGTGGGATTATCAATTGTATCTGCTTGGGCTTTAGAGAGATCAAGCAATGGCGTCAGATTTGTCGGAGTACTGAGAAGAAGAAGTAAAGAGGATTTACTTAGATTCCGTCGCGACAATTTGCAGTTTCGTTCCAACGATGGAGATGCTGCTCCGGTGGTTCTCCGGCTGTGTTGCGGTGGCTCTACAGGAGACGGTAGAAATTTTGCGGATGGGGTTAGAAGTTTAGCATTGGGCAGCATCATTGTCTTCAGTTTCTTCAAGTTGATGGGTCTGGTCTGTGTGTTAATAATGTCATTGGTGGAGGGAGAGATAATTAGGAGATCTCGTGGATAAGGCATCGAAAGTGACCCATATATAGACAATATCACACCATTAACTTAATTATATAGTTAAAGTTGATGGATCTCTAATGGTGTTGATTATTTTTTAGTTTAATTGATGGATCTTTTTAATAACATTGTGATCTACAATTATAGAGCAGAAAGTTGTATATCGTTTCAAGTACAATTATATCATGGCATTACTTGTATGAAAAAAAAGAATTTAAACTCTATTATTATGATAAAAGTTGAAAATTTATATTTTAATTTTTAGGATTTTAGATAAATTCGTAAAATGTATTTGTTCAACTATCCATATCACTGTCCGCTAATGCTTAGAAGCTTTTAATTTACAACAATTTAAAACGTTATAAAACTGTTAAAATTTTAAAAGTATTTCTATAATTGATATCAAACACGTGTAATCGCAACCATTCGCAAAAATTGCGTTTGTGTGTAGTTTGCACAGAACTAAAAGCGTTATTCCTTTGAGTGAGGCAGTCTTATAATGTTCTTAACTTCTTATAGCTGAAAATATCTTTTAGACTCCAACTAGCACCAATCGGATCCTAATTATTCTTGCTTATCAATGGATTGTTCTTTCAAGTACAAAGATAAACATTAACTAAAGCCCAAACACAAAAGTCCGATTACTAAGTTAGAGAGCCTACTTAACAATAACGGCTAGTTGGATGACTCGAACTGTTGATAGTCGTCAAAGAGTTTGGTAGATTTGGGCCATTGTGATTTGTGAAGTCACTTGCATCTGTTGCTTTTGTAATTTTCTGAAAATTAGAATTTGAAGTCGTTTTTGGACGTCAAAAACAAAAATTGAAGTCATTTTGGTTGTATTTCATTTAATTGTCGAATAAGCTATTTGGCTATTTGCTTATTAATACTATCTCCTACGCAAAAAGCCAAAAACAATATATATGCTTTAATATAGTCAACTTTTTTTCGCTTGCGTAAAACTATGCGAAAGAGACTTTATCTCAATCCCTTAGGGTAAGCGACGTAAGTTGCCGCTTAATATTTGTTTGCATTGGTGTGTATTTAATCTCTTTTATCTTATACCGTACTGTATTGTGTATCATTTTTAATGAATGTTTTTCTCTTGTGTGTGTGTTTAGGCCATATATTATTTTAATATCAGATGGATCCACTATTTTATGTTAAAATAGATATATGAAATAGTTTAAACAAAATATTTGCAATTATTAATAGTGTCATCCTAAAATAACACACAGCTATCTATATACATTATATATATATATATATCAATTAAATTTAATATTATTATCATCTTTAAAAATATTTTGACAACTAAATTATTTACACACAACACACTTGATAATATAGTTTTAATATGATGTATTTAGATTTTATGATATAACTAGGATATCATTATGGTTACTTTTCAGAAATATAAAAAAGCAAAATTTTGTTAACTGGCATAATTTTTAATTTCCCTTAGGGCTTTAGAAATGTTTGTTTAGACCGGCCCTGTCTAAATAGACTCAATTCATTAAGCAGATAATGATTTATTAGTCTAAGTAAAACAAACAAGAGATAACAAGTTCTCACTTAATTACGTGAAGTATATAGCATCTTAAAATAATGGTGGGCGGAATAAGTATATTGAGTTGCACCAGCAAAAGAGACTCTTTAGCTAAATATCTTCAATTCATTGCGCTGATTTATTAGTCGAAATAAAACAAACAAGATAGTAACAAGTCTTCACTTAATTACGTGAAATATATAGCATTTTAAAATAATTATCGTTGGAATAAGTTACACCTTCAAAAGGACTCTTTATATAAATATTTTAAATTCATTAAGCAGATAATGATTTATTAGTCTAAATAAAACCGTGGAAAATTATAAAGTATAATTTTTTTAATTTCTCCTCTTTCATTTTGTGGATATTGATTAGTTATATGCTGTCCAGGTCCAGTGTTTGGGCGACCAAGTTGTAGGTTATTTTTTTCTACAAAATTCATACGACCATATTATTGATGTTACCACTTTCCTCGAATTTTCAGTTTGTGTTTAACCAGACTATGCCGCCAACGTCTTTGTTTAAAACCGTTTGTATATTACTTTTTTTTTCTTTTCTTTCTTTTGTCGTGAAATGTGTTTTAGTTTTTTTTTAATAATGATAAATCACAATTTGGTCATCCTTAGAAAAGTCTGGCACTCCATCTTTTACAGTTGATTTTATTCCGA
>CM051369.1:17989687-18018718 GCA_028015245.1 Cardamine occulta
TATTCCAATGAAGGGGTGAAATATAAGAGATAGATGCATTCAGTTTGCAACATTCAGCAGAGATAATGCAGAGATATACTGAACTTTCTCAGATACGTGTTTTGTTATAACTTATCGAAATATGCACCATGCAAATTCAGGTCTGGTGTGCCTTCCATTATAATATTGACATATACAAACGACTTATGTGCATGTGTCCTATGAACGTATCATCTAATCACAAACCAATTTACCAGCAAACAATACCTGGTCGAGAACCCTCTCATCATATAGCATGTGGGAGCTAAAGACACTCAAGGAAGCTCCCAAGGTCGAAGAGCAAACCACCATTTCAGGAGGTAAAAAGACTTGCTTGTAGAATCCAAATGGAAATTTCGCGCTTAAATAATCCTCATAGTAGCTGTAGAAATTGGTTGTTCAGTAGATAGAGGATAATACTTTAATTCAGTTTGACTACAAGAAGTTGCCAGAATACAAATTTACTGACCTATAAGCTTCATGGAAAAATTCCATTGTATTCTGAAGCCTCGAGAGGTCATGCGGCAAACACAAGTGAGATATGAGAAAGTTGGTCTGATCCGGAAGGATTTCCAATGGTCCCGCAACTAAAGACACCCACCGCGGAGCAATAGGAATAGCTAGTTCGTAAACATACGTTTTTCGAGTAGTATCTTCTTTGCACATAACCTGAAAAGTGTGAAAGTTTAAAGAACACACCCCTTCCACCTTCTTGTAACAGTATTGATAAGATTGAATGAAGGGAAATGTTAAAATTTCCACAGATTTTTAGCTTTCTAAATAGTTATGACTACAGTATAACAGAGGAAAAAATCTTCTATTTGATCCAGATTCATAAGATAGATTTACTGAATCAAAAAAGTATGCTGATAACCTAAGGACAGCACAATTAACAATCAGAGATAGAAAACTGTCAGATTAAAAGGGCACTGGATATGGCTTCTTTCCTATAAAAGCTGAAACTAAATTTGGGCACAGATTATATGAATACGTCCATGAGTCATGGGAATCACAGTTTTTTTTTTGGTCATGGGAATCACAGCTTTCTTGTAAGTTTTTCCATTCAACCCAGAATCTAAAGGAATGTATCTTGGACGTAATATACTGGCAGAACAAAATCCTACTTCCTCTAATCCATTCACGTATGAAAGATATACCAGCTTACCTGGTAAAGTAATTTCCCAACACTGACAGCTACAAAGTTGTGTGGAACAGTGAATTCCAAATCAAAACTGCATCCACCACAAAGTTGTTAAATGAAAAAGGATAAACAGGTTGAGATACCCACTCTTGATCTCAAGAGACAAGAGGCATGACAACAGTGTTACTTCTTAAAAATGAATACCTGCAACGATGGTACTCATCGTCTATACAAGGAAGCCAACATCGGGCACGTCTCATCTGGTTATCGGTATGTACAATGTTCTCATCAAAATGAATTCCTGACTCTACTTTCTCTACCCAGTAGTTAATCCGAATCGATTTAACATTCTGCATCATATGAGCATACATAAATAGTTAAACAAAGCACAGCTCTCATTTGTATCCCATAGTACAGTATATGAGAATCAGGAATAACACAAAACCATCAATAGCTACCATGTTAATCATATTACTTTTTTTTTTCAGCTACCAATAAATTCTTATTTTTCATTGGTCAAGTCCGAGAATAGATAGCCTGGTATGTGCTATCTTTGGTCTACAAAGGTAACAAAGGTGATCGAAGAGTAAGCATTTCAAAAGTGAATACTAGGTCTAAGTACCTATAGCCATCGTTGCTTTTAGTAAACAACATAGGAATATAGTCAAACAACCATCGGTTTCATATCTGTACTTCAAACCACTTAAAGGCAGTCTGTGTAATTTTCAGTTGATTACATCTCATTTGACAGAAAAAAAAAACTTGATGAAAAGTCTCAGAGATATCACCTGTTTTGCCTCACCGGACGATTGGGAACCATTTTCTAAAGTCACATTATCCAGCTGTTCAGATAAATCCTTGGAGGGCTTGCAACAATTAATCAGTAAATTCGCAGTGTCTTCTCTCTTAAGAACCCCGACATATTCCATGGCAGCAGCATCAGCTGCTGAAGCAGGGTCTGAGACCGAGTTCCAGTTACTCTCAGTTTCAGAGTTCTGATGATGCGGATAGTACTCAAATACAGTAGGTTCCCCATCTACCAACACACTCTCGATTCCCAAATTCTCAGCGTGTAGTCCCACAATACCAATATCTGGCACACTCACTTCTAACTCTGTATAACTATAGAAACCCAAACAAAAATCCCATGAAAATGCAACAAAGAATGATAAAACCAATGAAGAGAGGGATGATAGATTTTTATCTAATTCAACCGAAGGAATCAAAAGCAAACAATACTGAAATTCAAATTCTGCACATAATTAGGGTTTCTTCATCTTGAATTATATTTAGCAGACAAATCACATTCTCGTGAATGGGAAATCGAAAGCAAGAGAAGAGAACGGACCCGTAGATTTGGCGTTTATTGAAGTCGATAGAAAGAAAGAGCTTCTGGTGAAGGACTTTAGCTCCAGTGTTCTCCGAAGTTTTCGCGCCAGAAGCTTCATCGTTCTTCGGCTTCCGAGCCTTGGCCATTGATTCCTTTTCCGCCGAGATGTAAGCCGGAGAGGCAACCTTCTTATACAGCTATCGATGGGCCGGTTCCTCTAAATTTTTAAAAAACTCCTCTAGTTTAAAATTAATAAATACTTTACTTATTGTTTTCTAAATTACCCGTGGACGTGTCTTCATGGGCTTTATTCAAACTTCTTCAACATGGGCCCATTAATCTGGATTTCCATCATCTTGACCTTTTGTCTATTTTTATATAGAATAGTTTTAAAATTCTTTTTTTTACTAAACCATATATATTAAAAAACCAACAAAAAAAAAAAAAACTATAATCCACTTTTAAAAAATTGAGACTTATCTTGTCAACTTATGTCGTAAAGAAAACATGTCAACTCCCAATTCATGAGTCCCTAATGAGATGATGTATCTTTTTATATTTATATTGTTTTTGTTAAAGATGTATC
Organism: Cardamine occulta; assembly: GCA_028015245.1. Classification (NCBI taxonomy): domain Eukaryota; kingdom Viridiplantae; phylum Streptophyta; class Magnoliopsida; order Brassicales; family Brassicaceae; genus Cardamine; species Cardamine occulta. The sequence continues at coordinate 17,992,763 of CM051369.1, forward strand.
TTTTTTATATTAGTGACTAGTGATGTATGAAATGTCGGCCAATAAGTTTATTTTTTATCCGCTCCTTTGTTCGTTCAATTTTCACGTTTTAATCTAATACATTTTTTTGTTAAATTAGTCTAATATTTTTAATTTTGTTTATAAAAAAAAACCATGACTCTTGCCTTTTACTTTTACAAATATTAAGACCCTTATAATAGATATTTAATTTGGTCTTATGGGATGTCAAAACTTAGTTTTCTAACGGCGAAATTACTTGGTGATGTCAACCCTTGTCTGAATATTCAACTAATTATTTTGGTACCTATGTAGTGTGTACCGCCTAATAATATGGAATATTAACTACCATTTGTACACATGCGTATCGATCGTCGAGTATATCAACAGTGAACAAAATAAATACTACTAATATGATTGATTGATTATGTGTGGAAAAGCAAAATAAATACGCATATCGATGGTCGAGTAGATGAGTAGGTATATTTTTTTCATACGTAAATTGGATTAAATTTGTGTTAACAAACTTAGTTATAAGTTATCTTATTAAATCGAGTCAAGCAATTTTTGTCCCACCGTGTTTCTTTCTTTGTATTAAATGCACTTGTTATACATGTTGAAAGAAAATTCTGCGCTTTGTCACGCTTTTTGTAGAAAAAAACGAAATTTCTTCTATAAAATAATATACGATGAGAGGTTTGACTTATGAACACCAAATTTAATGAACCCTCTTCTTCCTTGAACGCAAAGGAAGTTTCTTCGTTGGAAAACGCTGTCTCCAATTCACATTACATTTCTCTCTCATTCTCTGTACATCATACATATAAATATACATTATATTTGCTCTCTATCTTCGATGGTCCTATGATCGTTAATCTCCATGGCAACGAGCAGAGTTTCACATGTCTTACGGTTTCTTCTATGGATCTCTCTTCTCATCTTCGTCTCCAAAGGGTGGCTTGGTAGTTACAGCTCCATAACCCTAAACCCTCTTCCTTCTCCGGTTATTACCTCGCTGCCCTTTTACTACCGGCCGGGAAGAAGAGCTTTGGCGTTGAGGAAGTTTGACTTCACACCATTCTTGAAAGATATTCGCCGGAGTAATCATCGGAAAGTTTTCCCACCGAAAGGATCCGAGATCGACCCGAGATATGGCGTTGAGAAACGAATCGTCCCATCTGGTCCAAACCCCTTGCACCACTGATTTGTCTTCTGTTTTTTCTTTCTTTAAATTTCCATTATTTTTCCCGAAGATATAGTATAACACGTATATTACTCTAAAATCAATTCATAAGATGAAAGCTAATATTATTTCTTAGGAAGTACATGTATTGAATTATTTATTCTTTTGTGTCATGTGAAGTTTTTCAGTTTTCACTTTGGTGTAAGAAATTGGCTCATCTTTTTATTCTAGTATTTTTTTCAGATTAAGTTGTAATAATAAAACGTCATGGTTAGAAAAAAAAAAAAAGACCATGTACACATTTGTTGTAAATTCATCATACTGAATGGGAATACTGTATATTAGCTTTTACAATCGAGAGAGAACAGAAATCACAACAGGTAGTTTGTATACATTGTCTACAAATTTACTATGCTCTTACTTAGAAGTTAAAAATAGAGTAAATCTATACTATAGTCCTGGTTTTGATTAAGAAGTGTTTATTTCAGTAAGTTAACAAACTATTAGATAATTAAAGGAAAAAGATAAATTGGCTTCGTAGAGGAGAATATGGAGATCGATATTACAGTCACGTGAAGCGTTGACTCAATTTGTTTTAGTTTCCATACATTGTGCAAACTTTTTCTAAAAGTAGTATTAAGAAAAAAAAATTATTTCAAAATAAATACAATTTTTAAGTTTTCTATGTAGTTTTTATTAGTTGGATTGTAAAATTTAAGAAAAATAATTGAATACTATTGGTTTAGAGTTATAGAAAATTGTTAATCACAACAAATGATGCATTTATAACTAGTTTTTTATATGTAAAAATGGTAGAAATAAGATTAATTAGAAACAGTACTAATTAATTACAATTGATGATTAGCCGGTTTACTTCGAACCAAGCGATTTTATCCGGTTTTTGGTTTATCATTAACCACAAACAACTGTTGCTAGTCCGGCACGGCGAACTAGGCAGATTTATGCTTGGTTTTTCCGGCGGGTTCTCGATATCTAATAGAAGCGAGCTTGTTGGGTTTTGTGGATAATAGAAGCTCTTGTTCGACCCCGTCGCTTATTCATCTGGGTTTGCGTATTTTGAAGAGTCAATTTGATGAATTTATGCTAAATTTTCGTTCTTTACCGTTTACCTCGGCGAAATTGTTTTTCTCAGTTTTCAGTTCTGAATCAACCCCCTAATCTATCGTGATTTCGGGCTTATACTCTGATAAGAATCTACTGAATTAGTCATAGTGAGATGGCAAGAAAAGCTAACAACAGCCCTTTCCTCGAAGAATGGTTAAAGACTATGAGTGGAAGTAGTGTCTCTGATGGTTTGGTGAAGCCTAATTCTGCTCCATCTGCGAGGTCAATTATACAAGCATGGTCTGAGATTAGGGAATCTCTCCAAAACCACAACTTTGATACACGTTGCCTTCAAGCTTTGAGGGCTTTGGTTAGCTATGAGTCCACTATCCATGTTGCAGATCCTCAAGCAAAGCTACTTATTTCCATACTAGCTTTACGAGATGTATCTCTTTTATCTGAGTCTTATACTCTTGTTCTTAGACTACTCTATGTGTGGATTAGGAAATCATTTCGACCTTCTCAAGCTCTTGTTGGTTCAGCGGCTCAGGCCATTCGTGGCATTGTTGATGATAGCCGTTATCTCCAACCAGCTTTAGTAGCGCAAAGCGTTCTGGTCTCTGGTGCGTTTGCGTGTGCTCCTTCTCTGTCAGGAGACTTGAAAGTCTTATGCTTGGAATTGCTATGTAGGATTTTGGAAGAAGAGTACTCATTGGTGGGATCTCAGGAAGAACTTGTTCCTGTAGTGCTTGCAGGAATTGGGTATGCTTTATCTTCTTCGTTGGATGTTCATTATGTCAGAATATTGGATTTCTTGTTTGGCATTTGGTTGAAAGACGAGGGTCCTCGCGGAACTGTTACTCATGGTTTGATGATTCTTCATTTGATCGAGTGGATTGTGTCAGGTTATATGAGGTCTAATTATGTCGACAAAATTTCTCTTTTTGCGAACGAGGTACTAGAGACTTCTAAGGCAAAGTATTCTGTTTTTGCTGTCCTCATGGCAGCAGCTGGGGTACTGAGAGCTTCCGCGGAAAGATTCAGTAGTGGTGCACAGAGTTTTGAGATTTCGAAACTAAGAAACTCAGCGGAAAAGCGAATAGAATTTGTAGCTCGACTTTTAGTTTCTAATGGTAATGTTACACTTCCAACCACTCGGATAGAAGATCCCCTGTTGAAGTGCTTTGCTATAGCCTTGGCTCGATGTGGGACTGTTTCTTCCTCTTCTCCTCTGCTTTTGTGCCTTGCTTCTGCATTGTTAACGCAGGTATTTCCGTTAGGCCAGATATATGAATCATTTCGCAAAGATCCATCTGGACCAAGACTCGTTTGGGTCAGGGAGCATCTTTATGATGTTATCTTCAAGGAATCTGGGGCCATAACTGGGGCTTTCTGCAACCAATATTCATCGGCAACTGAAGAAAACAAATATATTGTGGAGAATATGATTTGGGATTTCTGTCAAAATCTTTACTTACTGCACCGTCAAATTGCTCTGTTGCTTCGTGGTATAGATGATATGTTGCTTGGAGAGATAGAGAAAATTGCAGAATCATCTTTTCTTATGGTCGTCGTATTTGCACTAGCTGTTACAAAACAATGGCTAAAACCAATAGTGTCTAAAGAAAGAAAGATGGAAACATCAGTCAAGATATTAGTTTCGTTTTCGTGTGTAGAGTATTTCAGGTATATTCGTTTATCTGAATACATGGAGACAATTAGAGAGGTGATTTCATGTGTTCAGGAGAATGATGCTACTTGTGTTTCATTTGTAGAATCCATTCCTACCTATGATAGCTTGACGAATCCGAAAGGTTTGAGAAATCAATTGTTTCTGCAATGTCCATGTCACAATTTTCTTTAGGCTGGTACATTAGTAAGATTTGGAATCTTTTTCTTTTCTTTTTCTGCAGACTTGTTTACGCAGAGGACAGAATACGAGTGGTCAAGAGATGATGTGCAGACATCTCGAATATTGTTTTATCTTCGAGTAATCCCAACTTGCATTGGACAATTACCTGCTTCTGCCTTCAGGAGAGTCATTGCGTCAAGCATGTTTTTGTATCCTAGAGAAAAAGATCAATTAGTCCTTTACTCTGTTTTGCATAATCATGAGTACTATCTTTCACATTCCTTAACAATCCTGTGGCTAGATATATTGGACATCCTAACAAAAAAGTGGCGCGAGCATCTCATACTTTGTTGGTAGCATTTCTCTCTTCAACAAAGGAATCAGACGAGGACGAAAGAAACGAACTCAAAGAGCACCTTGTTTACTATTACATGCAACGATCTTTGGAGGTACCTAAGCAAAGAAGTATAATTGATGTTGTGTAGCTCTTTTTTATGGTACATTCATCATTAATAATGTATATGATTCGTTGAAATAACTGCAGGCTTATCCTGAGATCACACCTTTTGAAGGTTTAGCTTCAGGTGTTGCAGCCTTGATCCGGCATCTACCTGCAGGCAGTCCTGGTATATTTTATTCTATTCATAGCCTTGTTGAGAAGGCTTCTACATTTAACACCGATGCATTGCAAGGAAGAAAGTCTTATCCCGGAAATCAAATTCTTGAGTTGCTCATGCGACTTATTTCTTTGGTTGATATACAAGTAAGTTTCTTCTCTTTCATCCCCATCTACTTGAATTACTCGAAAATGGCTTGTGTTCTCATTTGTTTATGTTCTCTATTTTTTATTGGGTTCAGGTGTTGCCATATCTGATGAAGTCATTGGCACAGCTAATTATAAAGTTACCAAAAGAAAGTCAGAACATGGTGCTTGGTGAATTGTATGGTCAAGTGGGTGAGTCAGACGATGTGGTTCGTAAGCCATCTTTGGTCTCTTGGTTACAGTCACTGAACTACATATGTTCTAATAACCGGAGTGTAGACTCAGCTTCTGGCGCAACGATCACTGCGAACCAGTTGGCTGCTCGGCTCTAGGGATCTCCTCATAGTTTTGCAAACATGTGACATCGAATAAATGTTTGCCGTATATTTTGTTAAACTTTGTAATATATCATGGAATTATGTCAAGAACGATCAACAGCCAAGAAAAAGTCATCAGTAAAAACAGATTAGGTGTGTTACGGTTTAAATTGATTTGGTTACAAAGAAGAACCGGATTGAAATTTAAACCGATAAAAACGAAGCTAGACTACCCGCGTCAACGGATAATGTATGAGATTTGCTGTTTTGTTGACTCCTACAAAGCCTACCCTAGCTTAAACCCGTAAGGCTCAAAGTCCAGAAACTGCGAAGAGACACAGACACAGAAAAAATGGGTAGTGACAACGAAGCAGAGAAAGTGCAGTTAAAGGAGAAGAAGAAGGCAATAGGTTTGGCTCCGATTGCTAAACCTCTCGCCGGAAAAAAGCTAAGCAAGCGAACCCTCAAGCTTGTTCGCACAGGTACACATCTTATAAAAGGTTTTTTCCCTCTGAATCTTGAATTTTCTTGAAAGGAGCTAAAGAATCAAACAAACCCCTAATCACAGTCTTTATATATTCCGCGAAAACGTAACTTCCCCCTAAAAGTCTTGTACTTTCTGATGGTTAACTGACAATTCCTTTGATTAGCGATACAAAGTAGAAAACTTGGAACTTTTTAGCAGATTTGGTTAATCTCATCTTATCACCTTTTTAGCTGCTGAAAACAAATGCGTGAAGAGAGGAGTGAAGGAAGTGGTTAAGAGCATTCGTCGAGGTCATAAAGGGTTAGTGTTTTATGCTTTAGCTTTCAGTTTTTGCTTTGTTTTTTTTTTTTGGTTTTCAGTTTTTGCTTTGTTTTGTTTGGTAATCTTCTTCAAATCAGAGCTAGAGTTTTGTTTGAACCATAATGGCTTATCTGTGTTTCTTAGTTCACGACAAAATTCATTTATGAGTTTTGTCTTCCTTACGCAGAATCTGTGTCATAGCTGGAAACATATCTCCTATTGATGTCATAACTTATCTTCCAATCTTGTGCGAAGAATCAGACATTCCTTACGTTTATGTTCACTCAAAGGAAGTAAGTTCTCATCGGGTTTCTAGACTCAAAACTATAAGAGCATTGAACTATCTGTTAACCCCCGGAATTTTGAAGAGATTGATTATCTTCTCATCGTTACCAATTTCTTCTTCCCTAGGATCTTGCCACTGCTGGAGCAACCAAGCGGCCAACATGTTGCATTCTGATCCAAACAAAGCCTGTGAAAGGAGAATTAAGCCCAAAAATTCAAGAGAAACTCAAGGCAGACTATGATCAAGTTGTTGAAGATGTCAAAGAACTTGCTTCTTCTACTGTGTATTAGGATTGCTTAATGATACAAGTCGCTCTTACTGCCTCATGTTTTGTTGTAGACTCTTAGTTTTTTCCAGATGGTAATGTAAAACGAATCAGTCTCTTATTCTTAGCACATGTTACATTGTCAAGACTGAATTGGTCTAGTGTGTATCCCAAACCCTGTTATTTACATCATTGTCACTATCTTACGAAGCCAGGGTTTTAAAAGTTAAGTAACCAACTGTTACAGCAGCTATTTCAGACGACTGTAGGCAAAAATACCTATACAGCCAATGGCCAAACCAAGAAGAATAGGTACAGTGGAGGATTCAATGTTTTGTGTTGTGCTGGTTGTTCTGTCTCTATCTAGTCTCTCAATGCGAGACCTTTCTCCAACATACTCCCGAAGAAGATTGCTCAGTGTGTCCATTTGATGCATGATCTGACGTTGTCCGCGAGCAATGAGTACAACCTGATAATACGAAAAAACACTTAAAATCAAATATTTTTCAGATAGTGAAGTTAGATCCCTATCTTATATTCATTTATAGACTTATCCATTGTCTCTATCGAATCTAAAGCTTTCTCTGATGCAATATTGTTGTCAATTGGAGTGAAGCAAACAATAATAAAACTGAGCATACGGATTCTGATAATTGGAGAGTTGTAAACATACCTCTTCCATCAGTGGAGATTCCCTTACGAGCTGAGATGAGGATGTGGATAGCGATAGAACGGAACCATTACCGTTTTCCATTGGTAAAGCCAAGTTATGCTGACTACCTGAAGCAGCTATCCTGTTCGGGATCTTGGAATTCAACTCTTCAATGCGAGATGTGAATTCATCCATCCTCTCATTCAGTGTCGAAATTTGGTCTGAAAGCTGAGTGATAAAGCCCTATGGAACACCATATGGTCAGTAGTATAAATTGTAAGCCAAATTTATTACTTCGCAACAACAGAACAATAGATTGAAAGATCTCAGGGGTAAAAACAGAGAGACCATTTCACCTGATTTGGAAGAGTGGCTGGTGAAGCAGGGGCTCTGGCATCTAACATTCTATTGTTAACAGCAAGTCTTGTCAAGTTAGGCAAGGCTTTGTGTCTTTGGTTTGTGTAAGACTTTGATACACCGCTGTTAAAACGTGCATGTGCATCATTACAAAAGTCAGATGAATCCCTGACATTAACATATGTTGTCTTTATTCTTAGATTTTGTCTTTTTCTTAAACTAAGCCAATCAAGGAGAAGGGAATAGAGGATACCCGTGAAGATATTTCATTCTACTATCAACAGAAGCTCTGGCTTCTTTAGGGCTAGAAACTGTATCATCATCTATGCTAAGTTTGGTCTTCAAGTCATCTGGCAAAGCCTGAAACATGACCAAGGGGCCCGAACAGCTCAAATTACCATCACGGCATAATCAACCTGATCTGTGTGTAATAAACACAACTCCTACCATAACATCATTCACAAGCCTCTCCAGCTGTATCTGTTCGATATATGTATGTGGAACATATGAACCTTCCAATCCAAGTTGATCTGCCACAGTTTTGACAATTGTACGGTCTTTACCTTGTACCTTCATAAAAGAGTTTGAAAAAGCTGATTATAATCAAGATACAACATTTAGAGAAAGAGAGAGAGAACTAGAGAAGCAGATTTTACCTGAACATATGTCCGATTCAGTTGTTCCAACCAATCAGTTTTCACAACAACCTTGTCACTATCAAAGATATGACTTTTTCTTTTCAAGATTGTTGCAATGGTATAACCCAGTGCCATTAATCCTCCGAGAAGGCGAACGCTGACTTCAAAAGTTATTCTGGGTGATATTATAAATGGACGATCTGTAACCCATTCCTGAAAGCAATACATAGAACAGTAATCATCATCAAATCTATCACCTATTCATTCAGCTTTGATATGAGATTAAAATGTATATGTCCATCTGTTCTCAATCGAATATGGTGTTTATACAGAAGAAAAATAGTCTCGATAGGTATTGGCTTAAACCTCAAACATGAGACTGTATTTTCCATCCCGGTTCCTCATTCTGAGATATGATTGGCATGCTTCAGGATCCTCGCCTGGTGGTAGCAGATAGATGTCATAAGTTTCCTCTGTACGTTCCTTGAAATCTTCAGACATAGCTGCCTTCATTTGTTCTGGTGTTACAGCCTTTGTTGACTACGATAAGACAACAAAACTCACTTCAACTTGGAAAATTTTGCTGCTATAATATAGCTAGTTGCAGATCATATAAAACGCCACAATAGTACACGTTGGAACAATATAAATGCTCTTAACCTTTAAAATATACGTTGGGTTCTGAAAGCCACTGAAGGGGTTAAACTTATTGAGGATCTTAATCTGAGCTGTCTTCAGATCAGGTTCAATAAACGCTTTGTACATAGGATAAACCTGGTTGAGAAAAACACAAGCGAAATTTTACTGTCCAAAGACTCAAATCAAACAGTAGAAGTCATCATATCCATATTTGAAGCGACTCCAAACACCAGGCATGAGAGCTAGGGAGATTAATCAAGACACAAAAAAGCAGAGATAGCAAAAGATTAGTAAGAAAACCGTCTCAGATATTTGATGAATTATTTCTTCAGGTTCCTGGCCAGCACGTTGAATGTCCCGTAAAACACGCTTGACAAGATCAAAATGCACTCCACCAGTGACAGAGACACGAAGATCAAGCAAAGGCCGTAGCTTCTCACTTAAAGCATATATACCTTCCAGAATAACAATTCGAGAGCTAGGCACCTCAAGCGTTCTATACAAAGCATGAAAGAATAAAATAAGTCGTTGCGAATGAGTAGCTCTTAACATCTAATCCATGCGCGGAAAACAGATAAATCAAAATTTTCCCTAAAACATGTAATGAGGACCATTTATAACAAAGGCGACTGCTAACGTTAAAATGAAAAACCATGAAATTAGTATTCATCACTTTGTCCATCAGGCATCATCACTAAAAATATCAATACCTGTAACCAATTCTGGAACTCGACTTGAAGTCATATATTGGAACCTGAACAGGTTTACCATCCCTTAGGCCATGTATATTCTCAAGAAGTGTATCATAATCGGTCAACCGTGGATCTGTAACAAAATATAAAATATTTTCCAGACACTTGTTCTTAATATCATATTATATAACATAAGAAATGAATGATTGAATCAATCCATTACAAGAAGGGTGCATACCATCAAAGTTTCCATCGATCACACGAGTGCCATCATTATAGTTGTCCATGTTAATGACAGCAATACTAGGCATGAAATTGAGAATTTTCTCAGTGAAAATGGTTTTTCCAGCTCCAGAAGGACCAGCTAACCCAACCAAAATGAGCCCATCGTTCTTCTGAGCTAATAATTGGCAAGCACGAATAACAGCGTAGAAACCTTTTTCAAAAGACAATGGATCCTCAATTGGAACTATCTCATATCTTCCAGTGTCCTTTCTTTTAATAAGCTGAACCTGATCTCGCAACAGCCCATGTCTCCGGCGAGGTGACAGAGCAACAGCACTATCGAGCACCATTGGAACAACCAATGCCTCTCAAAGCTGCAATGAAGAAGGAAATTTGGAAGGTACGAATTACAGGAAAAAAAAAACAAAAAAGACAAGAATTTCAGGTTTCAAAATATGAGCAGGAATTTCATTTTAATCAACAAGATCGATCAAAAATTGACATGCGTGATAAAAATACTCCTAATGCAAAGATTTGAGCTTCAATTTTACTGCAACACGACTTCTAAAACAAGTGTCCATGCGATCAATAAGAATAAATCAGACAAATACTCAGCAGGGAACATCCTGAATCTGATCGTAAACAAAGGAATCAAAGAGTAATAAGGACGACAGAGTGAGAATCTCTAAATAAACGTTTCAGTCTTCACCTACCGGAAGAAGAATCAAATCGGGTAAAACGTCGCCAGAGATTCCGGATATACTTGAAGATATTTTTGTAGCAGTGAATGAGAGTAAGAAAGATGGTGGAAAGAAGAAGACGGCAGTTATAAAACACTAGCCATCACTAGAAATCACTAGAGAGATCAAACACCTAAACCATTATACCAGTTTGTTTTCAGATTGAATTTTCTCCGGTTCTTAGTTCACCTGATTCCTGATTAAGACCGAACCGAAATTTTCTGACATAATTAATAGATTTTAAAGTATTTTAAAGTTTTAAATGAATCAACACTAAAGCAGTCTCTCTCCTTAGATGACACTTAACTTGACATATCAATAAATAAATAAAATTTATCATCCAAAAAAATTATTTCAATACTACACAGATTAAGCTGCCTCATCAATTAGTGAAAAAACTATCTACTCCAATAAGATCATTTTAATTAAACATATCAGATTTTATAGAAAAAAATTTATTTAATCCAATAAAATTATTTTAATTAAATGCATCAGATTTTAGAAACAGACCGCAAAACAGAGATGCGAACAATAAAGATAACGGAGACACAGAAATAGAGACGAGACAGAGACATAGATGTTAACAGAGAGACAAAAGCGGAGATAGAGACAAAATTTCAGTCTCAATCATCTAATTACAGCTACGAATAGAAGTTTTTATTGGATAAAATTTTTTGATGAATATTATAGATGAATTTAGACTTATTTTAGGATATTAAATAATTTCTAACAAGTTTCGTTTACGCGAGAAAAAGAAAAAATTAAGCATATATTATTTACTATTTTTAATATTAAATTAATAATTTAGAATCAATTACAAATAAAATGTTGTAAAGTAAATTCAATTAGTATCTTATCAAGATAAGCGATAGTAAATGATGACCTTAGTAGTATCACTTATATATGATCGATGCAAATCTTACTAATTTAACATCAATTAACAAAACTGATGCAAAATATATAATGGTTATTTTATTTTAAAAATGGTTTTAATGGATACTAAATACCTATTTACTTGTAGTTAGAGGAAAAAATAACAAAGAATTTGGTGTAAATCAAACAGGTGAAGGAGTCTCTACCGCTGTTAAAAAATACTCTTATATATATTACTTGGTATCTACATGGTCATATTTTAAATTGTTATCTATAAGTAATCTCTAATATGTATGCAATTATGTTATTAAGATGGCTTAATAAAACGAAATTATTTCAATACAAATTTTAAGATATTGTAAGTTTACAAAGGAAAAAAAACCATAACATATCTTAGAATTAAAAGAATATCAAACATTTTAATGTTACATGTACATTCAATTTATAGCATAAGATCCATTGCAATAGAATTAAATATAACGAAACAAATTTCACTCATTTTCAAGTTACTCATTCATCTAAGCAAATATTAAAATAGTTTACATATACAATAACTAAATACAAATCGGTTGAAAAATAAAATACTCAATTGCCTATAAAAAATAATTTACTAAATATAAATATAAACAAAAATAAAATAGAAAAAGGCCTCGTAACGTAGTCTGGGTATTTACCTAGTTCTATCTAATTCATAAGTTAAATGCTCAGATTCCATTATTCAATTTTTTTTAATTAAAATTCCTATTAAATTCCTTTTAAATAACATTATTTACAAAACTAATAGTAAAAAAATGAATAACAGTAGATTTAAAAAGTTTATGAATTACATAACTGAATAACACTAGATGACTAGAATTAAAAAAGATACCACTTAAAGTCTTAAACCAAATTCCGGTTTCTACGTCGGTTCATATTGCTCTGATTCAAATAAACGGAACTAAACCGAAAATGGATCAGCGAACCACTGCGAGCCGTTAGTCCACGTAACGACTTTGACCGTCACACGTCACTCACGGTGAGGCAAAGCAGCGACGACGTGGAAGAAAGTATACCTTCTCTTCTCCTTTCTCTCTCTCTCTCTTCTCCTTTCTCTTTTTCTTCCACTGGAAATTTCGCAGGGGAAAAGAGAAACAATGGCGAAGCTACTTCTTCTTCACGCGCCTCATGTATTACCTAAATTTAGCAGTAGTAGTTGGTCACTGGTCTCCGCGTCGGCTTTATACAGAAGACCTCTACTCGTGAATCCCCAATTCTCCCATATCGGTCATCGTATTCGTTCTCCGTACAATCGGAGATTCTCAGCTCGTGCCTTCGACGATTCACCTGTTTCCTCGACGGAGATGGAGAAAGAGCAGCAAGAACAGCCGCGGGATGGTGTTTCTCGGGAAAGAAATGAGGATTATCCGACTGGAGAAATGGAGTATGAGAATAGGAACGCGTGGGAGAGTTTAGTTGTGAAGTTGAAGATGCTAGTTGCTTTTCCATGGCAGCGTGTTCGCAAGGGAAGCGTCTTGACCATGACATTGCGCGGCCAGGTTTCGCATTTTTTTTGTTTCCTCGTCTCTTCTCATTCGTAATGATATTAGTAGTAGGACTGTTGTTTTCTGATTCCGGATTGTGATTCTTAGTGAACTTAGTTGACTTGAAAGCTACATTGTATCAAATTTTCCATTGTTGTGATCTTCATTGGAATTTTTTTGTTTTCTCTATGTTCAGATCTCTGATCAGCTAAAGAGCCGTTTCTCTTCAGGGCTTTCCTTGCCTCAAATCTCTGAAAATTTCGAGAAAGCTGCATATGATCCTCGTGTTGCTGGAGTCTACCTTCACATTGAGCCTTTGAGTTGTGGGTGGGGAAAGGTTGAAGAAATTCGAAGGCATATATTGGATTTTAAGAAATCAGGTAACTCCAGAATCTATATTCTCTATTGAATTTCGTTTTCTAGCTTATACATGCTTTCTATGAGCTAATCAAACAAATCTTTATCAGGTAAATTCATTGTTGGGTATATCAACATATGTGGACTAAAGGAATATTATCTTGGTTGTGCATGCGACGAGCTCTATGCTCCGCCTAGTGCCTATTCCTTTCTGTATGGTTTGACCGTTCAAGCATCTTTTCTTGGAGGTAAGGGATTGTTTCTTCTTTGGCTCAATTCTCACATATAAAGGTGTCGTTAGAAGTTCTTTCTATGTTTTGTGTTATACAAATTATATCAACTCCCATTCTCCACACTAAACGTCCTAAAGCTGATTATGATCATTTATCGTGAATTAGTTGTTTTTGAAAAATGTAGGTGTCTTCGAGAAAGTGGGAATTGAACCTCAAGTTGAAAGAATTGGAAAATACAAAAGTGCTGGAGATCAGCTTTCTCGCAAAAATATTTCCAAGGAAAATTATGAGATGCTGAGCGTGCTACTTGATAACATCTATTCAAATTGGCTGGATGGTGTTTCTGATTCAACAGGTGCTAGACTTGTTCACAAAGCTGTTACTGTTTTATCAGTTTAGTTCTCTCCTGAATGGCTTCTGCTTAGAACTATGCAGGAAAAAAGCGAGAAGATGTTGAAAGTTTCATCAATCAAGGAGTTTACGAAATTGAAAAGCTGAAGGAAGAGGGGCTGATAAAGGATATTCGCTATGATGATGAGGTAATACCATTTATATTCTCTTATTGTAGATGGAATTCAGTTACTTCTATGAAATCCCAGAAGCCAGAATTGATGATCCTCTTATTTTGTCCTTTATCATGAATTTTTCCATTTGGATCTTTTGGTATCCTCTCAAAATATTGGGATGGATTATTTACACAGTTATAAAGATTCCCTTATCAATCTATACAGAAGAGAATTAGATACCGGTCACATACTGTTTATAATCTTTATCGTTCAATTTGAATACTCCTGCAGGTTATATCGATGCTGAAAGAGAGGCTTGGAGTCAAAAAAGACAAAAAGCTTCCTACTGTTGATTACAAGTAATTAACTCTTACTGTATGGAATTGTCAAATTGAGACTTGAATCTAGAGCTATTAGCTTTGCATGTACAATTGGCTCAAGCCTTGTACTATTGGATAATGTATGGGTGCTAGGTAGTTCCTACTTTATTGGGTAATCTTGATTTAGAGTTAGTGTAATATGGAGATATGAATGTGGCAGTACCGACTAGAGATTGTAACTCAACAAAGTGTAAGATCATACTTAATTGTGGGAGGAATAAGTGTTTTGCAATTTTTATAGTAAATGTTGTTATGCATACTTAATTGACTTCAGGTTTTCTGTTACTTATTTTACTTGTGTGTAATATTTTCAGGAAAGATTTTTTTTATTTTACGGTTCCCTTTTAGTCTCATGCAGTTTTACAAATCTTACAGGATACCGTAGTAACAGCAGGTTTTTTTTGACTGAAATACTTTATGCAGGAAATACTCAGGTGTTAGGAAGTGGACTCTTGGTCTTACAGGCGGTCGAGACCAAATAGCTATTATTAGAGCAGGGGGAAGCATTTCTCGGACTAAGGGTCCGCTAAGCACTCCTGGTTCAACTATTATAGCAGAACAACTAATTGAGAAGATTCGCAGTGTAAGAGGTAGGTGTGTTTTATTTTATGTTTTCATCTACAAGTGTGCTGTTGTGTGCTTCGCAGCAGCTCGGAACTTTCTATTTCCTTTTTCTTTTGAAGAGTCCAAAAAATATAAGGCTGCCATCATCCGAATTGATAGTCCAGGAGGCGATGCTCTCGCTTCTGATTTGTAAGTAGTTTTATTGATTGTCAATGTTGTATAATTGTACCTACAATATGCTCGTATGATTTAACATTTCATGGATGGTTTGGATGAAGTCCGACCCATTACTTTAATATTAGGATTTGAATTAAATAGCGTTGAAAATTTAGAGGCTTATCATAATACTTCGTATGGTACACAGAATGTGGAGGGAGATCAAATTACTGGCTGAAACAAAACCCGTCATCGCATCAATGTCAGATGTGGCAGCAAGCGGTGGCTACTATATGGCAATGGCTGCAAACACCATCGTTGCTGAAAATTTGACTTTAACTGGCTCAATTGGAGTTGTCACAGGTGATCTTACTTTGTCTACTTGCCAAAGAGAAAGTTGTATGATCTGAATCATTGTACAATTATCTCTTTCACCCTTGTTATGCTTAATTGATTTTGTTTGTTCTTGTTTTTGCAGCAAGATTTACTTTGGCCAAACTATATGAAAAGATTGGCTTCAACAAGGAAACTATATCTAGAGGAAAATATGCTGAGCTTCTGGGCGCTGAAGAAAGACCTTTAAAGTGAGTGACCTCACACTGTTTATTACAATGATTTTACCGTATTAAGACTCTCTTTTTCACCCAATCGATGCCAGTTTGGGTGTGTTTTTTGTTAATTTCAATCCTCGAAGCTGCTCTTTTTTGAACTTGTACGTTCCTTTTAATTCACAATAAAAAGAACAAAATTATGTTTACAGGCCAGAGGAAGCAGAACTGTTTGGGAAGTCTGCACAGCATGCATACCAGCTTTTCCGAAATAAAGCAGCCTTATCAAGATCGATGCCTGTATTTGGTCCAATCTATTATTTTCTCCGGTATTCCTATGTTTGATAGCTTTTCAAGACTAAATATTACTTCTTACCTTGTTCCTAGGTCGACAAGATGGAAGAAGTTGCACAAGGCAGAGTCTGGACTGGTAAGGATGCTCATTGTCGTGGTCTAGTCGATGCTCTCGGCGGGCTGTCCCGAGCTATAGCCATCGCTAAGCAGAAAGCTAATATTCCTCTTGAGAAGAAGGTTTGTCCCTGAAACTCTTTGTAACAAATCATTAAAACTCACAAAAAGGCACAAAGTAGATGACATTTGATACTTTGTTTTTTCTTGTGGTAAATACAGGTAACTCTTGTTGAGCTTTCGAGACCTTCTACATCACTACCAGATATCTTAAGCGGTATAGGAAGCTCGGTGATTGGAGTTGACAGAACATTGAAAGGACTGCTCGATGAGTTAACAATCACCGAGGGAGTTCAAGCTCGAATGGACGGAATCATGTTTCAGCAACTTGGCCGTGATTCTTTAGCAACTCCCATCATTGACTTGCTTAAAGATTATCTTTGCTCTCTCCGATGATTCCGAGTATATTATCGAATTTCATTTGAATGAAACTATAGAAACCGATGATACATCTTTAAAGTCAAACTTCATAAATGAAACCAAAACTGATATCAAGTTAAAAACCGATGAAGCATGAAGTTAATGTGGAAACAAGTTTCAAAGTCTTAATAGTTTACAGTTTCAGCTAATCTCAAACATATATATATATATATATATATATTTCGTATGTGCATGCATTTTCTCTCATAGAACAGCAAGAAAAGCCAAAAGCAATAATGAAGACCTCTATGAGCATCATCATCTTCTTCGTAACCTTTCTCTCCATTTCTGTAATCTCCTTAGCCAGGAAGAGCCCTGTGGAAGCTTGCATAAGAAGAAACATCGCTCAATCGATCTCTCCTTCCCCTTCAAACAAACCCAAAATTGATCGTTTTGAGGTTATTGAAGACGATATTTGCAGAGACGAAGGACGCATCATCATGTACTTCTTGAAAATGAACGGAAAGTTCCCACATTACTACGTCAAGGCGTTGTGCAATGTATTTGGAAACGACGAGACGAAGGTGAAACTATACGTTATTACGAGATGGTTAAAGCACTCGAAGAAGCTCATCCATAGCTTATCTCGTCCTTCTCTATAAAACATATGTGATTTAACATAATTTTTGATAGATTAAAACTTAAAAGAATAAAAAGCTTCAGATTCAAAAAATTTAATTGTTTTTCTTCATTACAAATTACCAACAAAATTGGTTGTCAGTGTTCCCAAGTAAACAACGCTTTTATATTCATTCACTTCACTAACTAATGTATCTCCGTAATATTCTCCGAGAGATATACGCCGGAGAATCTCACCGCCGGAACTGATTTTCACTGCTGATGGCTCGGTGGGAACCACTATAAGCTTCACAGAGTTTGATGCGACCCAGAAATCTCCACAGTCTGTTCTCCTTATGTTGTCCGGACCCGGGATCGACGGTACGAAAATCTCCCACGTGTCAGCTTTTGGACCCTTGATCCAATACCTTAAGATCCGATTCCTCAAGAACTCTCCCACCAAAACAAACTCTCCGTCAGAGCTCACGGCGCATCCTGCGGAACCACTTAAACCGCTTAGCAAAACGGTGACGTCTTTAGTCTTTGGATCGTACCTAAAGAGCCTCCCCGTCGCATCTTTAACAGCAACCGCCAAGACAAGTTGACTGAAAACGAAAAAAAGTTATTTATATTCCCCCGGTTTACAAATTAATGAAACCAAATCGAACCGGTACAAAACCAAATCACAACAAATTTCAATTAACCTGGGGCCAAATCTGGTGCTAAAAGATGTGAAGTAAACCAAACCAGTCACTGGATCTACATCTAAACCGTCAAGGAACCGGAAAGGAAACCCCGCTGAGCTATCGGCTAGGCGCTTGGCTTGGCCACCGCGGTGTGAAACAACATACAAACCCAAGTATGCATCAGCTATGTACAAATCTCCGGTTTCCTCATTGAAAGCTAAACCGACCGGTCTACCACAGATGTCACCAAGAAAAGTCCCAGTTGCTTTATCACATAGTGACTTGTTCCTGTGAATTAAACCATAAGCTATTACAAACATGTGTATGCTTGTATGTATATAGAATATTAAGCGATTCCAATATTGAACTAATGTATATAGAATATTAAGCGATTCCAATATTGAACTAAGACATACGCGATTGGTGAAATATAAGCGAACTCTGCAAATCCAAGTGATGGTCCTTGGTATTTCAGGATCTTGCCGCCAGAAACTCCGGTATAAGGTCCTTCACCGTATGAATCGAATGCGAAAGCTTCGGGTCCAGTGATTGGCGGTGGCAGCAGAATCTTCTGGAACGTTTGAAGACAGGAGACAAGTGAATGAGATGAGACGATAATGAGCACGAAGCAGAGGATGAAGACGCTCTCTGATTGCAACATTCTGATTTTCATCAATGCATCATATGAAACAGAGCAATGTTTTTTATACACGCACATGGTTTGATCTGGACCGATTGGTTAATGGTTATTGGCCGGTTCTTGATTAGTTTTGATGCTCCTTTTGACAGAAGTCACAAGATTTTTGTCTTTTCTTTAGAGTACGTAATCCACTATTTAAATTTAGCAATTTGTTTTGTTTAAGAATACTTTGCGTATTTTTTTCTTTCTCACGTGAAACCGACCAATTTTCCAGCTAATCTGAATTGAAATAAATGGATCGTTTTCACTCTTCTTTTCTTTTAAAATATTTCTTGAAATTTGTAACCATCTTTATAAAAAAGCATCTCTATTTTAACAGAATCAACATTAACGTACATCGATCCGTCAAGATTTTATTTCTATATAATCAATATATTTCTAAAACCCATAATCACTATATATAGTTCACTTTAAAGCTTAAGAATTCCGGCGAAAGGACCAAACAGAGTTCCGATATAAAGCTGTCCTTTGAACTCGTTAACTTCGCTGACCAAAGTATCGCCAAACTTATCTTTTAGGGGAATGCTCTGAAGCACTTTACCACAGGAACTAACTTTAACCGCCGAAGGGTTTGTGGGTCCGGTGGCTGAGTTCACGACCGAAGCAACCCAAAAGTTTCCAGTAGAACCAATCCTCTTGATATTGTCAGGGTTCGAGACCGAGTTGGTGAAATCTTCAGAAGAGCCAGCTTTGGGTCCCTTGATCCAATACCTCTTGATGTTACTCTTTGTGAACTGACTAACCAGCACGAACGAACCGTCTGAGCTAACGGCACATCCGGCTGAGCCACTTAGACCTTCCATCAATACAGTCACAACCTTTTTTGATGGATTGTATTTGAAGAGCTTCCCGGTCGCGTCTTTTGATGCCACTGCTTTCAACACATCGCTGTATGAATAACCAATATAATAAATATTATTAAAAAAAAAAAAAAAATTTAACCGTTTCAAATGGACAATATACTTTTTTAACATATAATCTTACAAAATTAATTTGGCTCTAACTAAGTTTTTAATCTTTTTTAACAAGATAAAAGTGTTATAAGTCATAGCAAAAAAAAAAAAAGATAGATTTGATTAAAACGTTTTATAGGAAAGGAAAACATTTCTGTATACGATAACTCGTCTATTAAAATATATTTATTATGAAAAGTGTATTTATTTATTTATAGATTATAGAAGAAAAAAAAAACTTTACCCAGGGCCAAATTTTGAGCTGAAGGAAGTGAAATAGACGACGCCGGTAGTGGGATCAACGTCGAGACCATCAAGAAACAAGAAGGGCTTGCCGTTAACACTGTCGGCGATTTTCTTGGCCAAACCGCCGCGGGGAGAGATGACATGAAGACCCAACGAAGCATCAGCGACGTAGAGCTCACCTGTCTTCTTGTTGAATGCTATTCCTGCCGGCCGGCCACATTTTCCGATGTTAGCGGTTCCAAGTGCTCCGTCGCACCACGGCGTCTTCCTGAAATAAATTAAGTAAACTTTGTATCAACACGTATTTGACAGCAATGCGTATGTTAGTTTGACGTTTCAAGGGGAGGCGAGTGCTATGCTAGCTAGCTAGTCTGTTAGAATATTTATTTAGGAGGACACTTTGCTTTGCTAACGTAAGCCGATAAATGATAAATGATTCAGACACAGCCAGTCATCATGAAATTAGACACTTTCGCACATATCTATAGTTTTGGGATCATCCTCAATTATGATAATTAATATTTATAACTAGTCTACTAATCATATAAGAAAATTACAAATTTCACGTAGATATGTTCTAAATTAAAGGTTTAATATTACTTCGTTAGGTGACGTGAGAAGTTAATGTTGTTACCGATTTACCGTAAGAAAATGTTCGTATGATCATGTATTTGGAAAGAAAACTTACGCAGATACCGTGATATGGGCAAAATCGACGTAACCTTTCCCCGGAAGATATTTTAGGATTTTACCGCCGGAGACTCCGGTGTAGAATCCTTTTCCTGTGGAATCAAAGGCAAAAGCTTCAGGACCTGACCTATTTCCCGGCACCGGAAGTTTCTGAAAAGACTTATCATCTGAGAAAACCGCCGAAGAAAAAGAGAGAAGGAGAAGAAGAGAAATCGAGGAGACAAACGACCTCATAATGTTTCTTGCTTGTTTTTTTTTTTGTTTTGTTATCAATATGTTATTTTTACAATAAATCTCTGAATCTGTATGTATATTTATAGACTTGATTTTGTTTTTTTTTTCTGAAATTTCCTTTTAGTAAGATATCTTCTTTAATTTGTATTGAAGTTTTTCTAAAGTTGACAAAAGAAAACTATATATAAAGGAACAAATCAAATTAAAATTAGTAATTGATTGAAAATAAAGAAAGAAATACGCCTAAATAATGTTGATTAATTTTAAGATTGATTAGAAGTAGATTGATGAAAAGATACACGGTATCTTATCTTGGGAACAGTTGATTAAAATGAAAAATGTTTCGACATGTTAGTCTTTTAATTATATGTGAATGCGGTTGTATAAGATAAGATATCGTGTTACCATGAAAACATTATATATGGTTTATGTGCGGGTACGATCCACATGTAATGTAGTTCATAGTGTAGAATTTTTTGCATTATTTATGTTTTGTGAGCTGCACTTGAACCACACACCAATCATCCAAAAGTTTTGATGAACTGTGTCCAGTCAAAATAATAAGTATATATGAGTTTTTCGAAAGTTTATGAACTCTTTATATAAAGAAATCAATTGTGAATTGCAATTGAACCACACTTGCATCTCTTTTGTTAGGTGAATCTAAATGCGATTCACAAAATATTGACAAAAAAATTATGCACCGCATTTAGACCAATGTTTTTATACCTGATCCAGACACCAATCCGAAATACTTTCCAGGTCACCGAGTTATTGGGTCGACCGCGAATCGATAAGCTAATATATTTATATTTTATACATATATCAATATATGTATAGTTGTATAAATATAGAGTAAAATTTATAAATAAGAAAAAAATAAACTAATAAAACACAATAACATGAAGATAAATTATTTATAATATAATAGAATCAATTGTTAAGAAATAAACAAATATTACAATGAATTATTATAATACAAAAGCATTTAAAATATTATATTTTATTAAATTTTTTATGAGACAAAAACCACAAAATATAGAGAAGAGTTTATTATTATTCAATATGAAGTGATCATAACGATTATAATTTATAAATAAAGACAAAAAGATAGAAACACAAATAATTAGTTTATTGTGTTTAAGTTGGAAAAAATAGAAGGGGTAGTTATGTGTTTTAAAAAACTTAAAAAGTTATAAAAATAGCGGAAAAACATTATTTAATTTCAAAATCAAATATTTTATTTATATCAAAAATGTTCTAAAATCAAAATTTTAAAATTTCTCTTGGTCGAATCGACTAGGTGGCGGGTTAATAGTGGATTTTTCTGGGTTTTTTCAAGTTTATTATTGGCAGATCTTAATACTAAATCCGAACCGGAAAAATACATGGGTCTCGATTCAACCGATCCGACCGACCAGACTGGACCAGGTCTCAAAACACTGAAAAAAACTATCATGGTCTAAGCTTTTTAATTTCGTAAATAAAGTTGACGGCCACACGTTATGCTCGTCTAATTATTTGATTAATCAACGGAAGAGTTTACATTTCTTTGACGCGAGTTTATGATAGATTTTGACATGAATAAAAGTCAAACAATTGGGTAGATTGAGGTGGACGACACAACGCACGATCGAAAGACGCGTGGCCTAAGCTTCTCTAAAGATTGATTAGAAGCACGTAATTAGATTTTTTGTTTTAACATAAGCAGGTGCTTAGATATCAGAAAAGATACAAGCGTAATTCCAAATATTTGCTTGGAGCAGTTTATTACATTTTTTTTTCTTTGTTAAAGGGCTTAGTAAAGAAAATATTTATCTGGACACTGAATTGTTTTTTACAAATAAAACTTAGATTTTATGATATCGAAGTGGCGAAATGGATATTGCTAATATATTAACGGGTCGCATTCATTTATTTTATATTGTTGGTAAATTTTTTTACAATCGCTGCTTAGTATTTGTATGACGTGTGTCCATTTCAAATTCTAGATTGTTTAGTTTAGTAAATATTTGTTGCAAAACATCAATACACAAAAAAGAATCAAAGGCTTATCCGATTTGTGACCTCTCAATAATATGCAATTAATTAAATATAGGGACGGTTTTAGTGAATATTGGCTGCTATCAAATTGACAAATTGATGAGCTAATAAATTGGTCACCTGAAGGACTTGATCTGATAGCCACTTTTTTTTACTAATAATTTGCTTTTCGTAATTGTGTGGTCTTACACTTTGCAAATTCTACGGAGTTTCCTAATTATAATGTGTTGTGTTTTTATGCTCATACAAAATTTTGAAGTTCATGTTTAGAGTTTTGAAATTTAAGCAATATATACGAATAAACAGCCGATTATACAATCTTTTTAATTTTGCAAAGTCCAATATGTAAGTCATCAACTTAAATTAAGAACCCCAAAAAGATTATTAGAAAACAGATCTTACTTAACAAAATATTACGTACTGATGGGCTTTGATGCTTATGATTATTGAAGTTGTGCAAATCAAATTTTGAACACGGAAAACAACTTCCACGTGACTCTCAACTCAAATGTTTTTATGTTAAAATATAAAGGTAATTTGGCGTAAGGAGGAGAAGAAGAAGACTTGCTCATTAAGCTCCAAATTATAATTCGTTTCAGGTCCTTAATTTATAACTGTTACAGTCAGAGGCTTTCTCCAACACGACTTATTTTATAATTGGTTATTGTCTTAAAAACTACTATATTTATATTGTTATTCAATTTATTTATTTTTGTATTTGTAAATAGAAACAAACAAGGTCCATTTACGTTTCGGATATACCATTTATAAAACTTTTCTTTAAGAAAACACTAAAACATTATGATTTCATTTATTTAACATATAATAAACGCAACAAATAAACATTTTCATGACCTATATAGGTCCTATACTATTATTTTTGCTTATATGAATGACTACTCAGATTCATTGGTTTATAGATCTGAGATGTCGTTCCTGTTTCAGGTTGCTCCTTATTGAATCGGTTTCAATGTTTGTGTCTTCGTCTTTTGGCCTTTTCATTTCCTTTAGAGGTGACTTGAGTTCATCTCTGGTTCGATCTCTCGCCAAGCTGTTTTCAAGTTCGGTGTGACCAGAGTTTTTGCTGGGTTTGCTCTTTGTCTCTACACATTAGACCATGTCATGATCTGGTCTGTTCAAAGGTCTTCAATGGGGCGTGAAACAAGTTGTGGTTCGTCCGACTTAGCCGCATTCCGAAAATGATAAGGATCTAGACGCATATATGTCTTGCTCCTGTTTTGCCGGATTGGGTCCTTAGGAACACTTATTTGAGAGGTAGTCTTGCTTCACTATAAGAGAAATTGTTTGTTGGTGCTTTGGATTTGTTAGTCCTCATTGATAAGCCACTTTCAAGGTCTTCAAGGAGTGAGGAGAGAGGTTCATTTGACGAAGTTATCTTAGCTAGAACTGGTTTAATTAGTTGTTTTCTTTGTCTCAGATTAGAACTTTGTCCTAGATGAATGGGTATTGTTAGTTTCCTTTCATAGATTTTAGTCTCCGGAGACGTTCTGTTTTCTGCCGGCTATATCTCCGAAGCTTTAAATATATAGCTTCGACGTTGTATTCCTCAATTTGGTTCTATCTAATATAATCCAGACGAAAAAAAAAAAATGACTAACGCCAACTATTTGTTCGTTGACAGACAATTATATCCGTTTTACCAGTTTTATTTGTCTGGGCTGTGAACAGGCTTTTACGTCATTGGAACTGAGGAACAATCAAATCGTCATGAAATGCACAAAAGATAATGGCAAACTCCGGTTTATCCCGGTTATCCGATTAATCTGAAAAATGCTTGGTCGATCCATGTCCACATCAATGCCAATCACATTACAACACAACTCAGTGGAAAAGCTGTTTCTTTTATTTGTTTTTGTAGAAAATTTGATACTTTTTCAGAGACAGCTACAAAAAGCTGATACTAGAAGGGACTCATTTGGTTTTTTACCTAATTCTGTTAAGCAAAAGCCAATGAATGCCTTTCTTAAACGTCTCACGGTGATCTGAAAGCTTCGCCAGCGTAGCGCACATTGCCAAGTTCCTCTTCAATACGGAGCAGCTGCAACGGAAATAAAACAAATCAGAGTTTAGATTTGCTCTTATCACTTAGAATGGATTCCCAAGTTGTGTTTTTTTTTTTCATTCTCGTTCCAGTAAGTTTACAACTTTTACTAACTCAAAATGTGAAAACAAGCATAAGTGCGACTATTTGGTGTAAGTTTGGGTATTAGTTAATTACCTGGTTGTATTTTGACAATCGTTCACTTCGGCACGGAGCACCAGTTTTGATCTACATAACAGGGAATGCTATATTAGAGAACACTACAGAGTTAACACTCTATGATGTGGGCAGGTTTCAAGAATATACCTGTCCGCTTGCCAAACCAACAGCAAGATCTGCGATGAAGTTATCCTCTGTCTCGCCACTCCTATGACTAACCATCACACCCCAGCCTGCAGCTTTTGAGTCTAATGCTGCTTGAATAGACTCGGTCACTGTCCCAATCTGGTTAACCTGTGTAACCACGAATTACACACACAATGAAATTCATCTCCAATAACCACGGTTTTGATAAATGGTATAGAGAATTGAGGTCAGTAAGAGAGGGAAATTTGGTAAGAGAAAATAATGAATTATAAAAAACTTTTATTTTTACCTTCAAGAGTAGAGCATTGCAAGACTTTTTCTTAATAGCTTCAGCTATCCTCGTTGGGTTAGTGACCAACAAATCATCCCCTACGAGCTGGATATCCACAGAGGATTGCAATGAAGCCCATGAGCTCCAATCATCCTGGTCAAAAGGATCTTCGATAGAGACAATTGGGAAATCCTTGATGAATTCTCTGTAGAGTTCAGCAAGACTCTCAGCTGATAGAACATGAGCTCCATCGTTTGGTTGTTTCTTGAAGTTCAAATCATATCTGCCATCTTTCATGAAAAATTCTGATGCAGCGACATCCATTCCTATCTTGATCTGCATAAGTTATTAAATGATGTTATTGCAAGTACATATAGATACAGAAGCTGCCAGAAGTTGATTAAGGGATCAACACAAAAGACATGCACCCTTTTGATCATGTGAAATAAGAACAAAATATATTAAAAGAGGAAAACTTAACTACCTTTCCAGTGTAACCAGCTTTTTCGATTGCATCTATGAGCAGAACTAGTCCCTCTCTATTATCTTGAACATTCGGAGCAAATCCTCCTTCATCTCCGACATTACAAGCATCTTGACCGTACTTAGCTTTGATTATCCCCTTCAATGTATGATAAACTGTAATCAACAAAATACATTAAATGCATTACTACAGAAGAGCAATGCTTTGTGATAATCCAAGACCAATAAGAAGAACTTGGGA
>CM051369.1:18018818-18047873 GCA_028015245.1 Cardamine occulta
ACCAAAAGGAAAAGATAAAA
This sequence comes from Cardamine occulta, assembly GCA_028015245.1. Taxonomy (NCBI): domain Eukaryota; kingdom Viridiplantae; phylum Streptophyta; class Magnoliopsida; order Brassicales; family Brassicaceae; genus Cardamine; species Cardamine occulta. The sequence goes on from CM051369.1 coordinate 18,018,839, forward strand.
TAGGAAGCTGCTTCCCACTGACAGTCATTAAGTTCTAGCAGATTAAACTCAAATAGTCACTAACTGACCTTCACTTCCCATCTGGAAGGCCTCCGAGAATGAGGTTGCTCCTACCGGTAGTATCATAAACTCTTGCATAGCCAAACTATTCCCAGCATGACTGCCTCCATTGATCACATTAAATGCAGGAACTGGCATGACAAGCTCCTTTGTTCCCGATAGTTCCTGGATGTGTTTGTACAAAGGCACCCCTTTAGCTCCAGCACCTGCCCTACAAACGCTTAGTGATACTCCTAATATAGCATTAGCCCCGAGTTTCGACTTGTTCGGCGTCCCATCCAGTTCCAGCATAAGAGCATCAACATCAGCTTGGTTCCTTGAAGGAAAAATTAGTTAAAAAATATTAATTTCTCTCCCAGAGCACACACAGCTTGCCCATCAGCAATAAAAATTTCCCAACAATTCAGAATCATAAACCATAGACACCGACTTCAACATTCTAGTAATATCAAGTAAAATGAAAGCTACATGCCACAAACAAGCTAAATAATATGTAATATAATCCTCAAATCTAACAGTATTGAGCTAAATCAGACTAATCAAACAGCTGATTAACGCAAGGGCTCTAATTCAAGCCAAAAGACTGCATAAAATGACAGCAAAGAGCTCAAAAAGCTAAAACAAGTTCGAGACTTTTTGATCTAAAATAAGCCTAATAACTCCAAAATCCATGACGTTTCTTATATGTTTCATTAGGATTCTGGAAACGAATTCGTAATCCTACCTAACGTCAACTCCGATGAGTTTTGGAGCCACTATGTTATTGATGTTTTTAATAGCCTGTAAAACACCTTTACCACCATAGACACTCTTGTCACCATCTCTAAGCTCCAGCGCTTCGTAGATCCCGGTAGATGCACCACTGGGAACAGCTGAACGATACAGATCATCAGTAATCAGATCAACCTCCACCGTTGGATTCCCTCTACTATCAATAATCTGCCTCGCTTTCACTCCTTTCACTCTACACTCCTTAGCCACCACCGAGCATTGCACACTGTTGCGGCGGAATCTCAGACACGATGGCGCAGATGATTCCAAATATCTCTGGCCGTAAACACGCTGCGGAGAGATACAAGATCTCTGGAGATGGTGAGGTTTTGTAGTCAAAGCCATTAATGAAACCTAGAAACAAAAATCCTCTGGTTCTTTCGCTGATTTGACTAAAACACAATGGAGCAGAGCAGAGGAGAATAAAATGGAGTTATATATTTGAAAACAATGACCTTTTGAGGTTGGTGCAGGCGATGAAAACAAAGGAGTCAAAGGACCAGAATCAAACCGGAGAAATCTCAATTTAATTCCGGTTTAGATTCGATTCGAAAAAATTCGAATGAGAAAAAAAATATTCACTAGCAAATACTAACCAGATACTGTGCCGTCTCCGCCGCCGGGACACTATCATCTCTCTCTCTCTCTCTCTAGCTTAGATTCTCATTGCAATGGCGTCTTCGATTCTCAGAAGCCCTAATCTCACTTCACCATCTTTCTATATACCTTCTATGCCCGCCTTATCCTCTTCCACCTCACCATTTTCATCTCTTCATCTCCGATCATATCACCACAGTACCATCTCCCTCACCACCGCCGTGAAGCTCAATCTCTCATGCTCTCTCTCCAACGGTTCATCTCCTCTACCTCACTATTCTCCACGCCGTCGTCCCGAATACATCCCTAACCGCATTTCCGATCCAAATTACGTCCGAATCTTCGATACAACTCTCCGAGACGGCGAACAGTCTCCCGGAGCTACGTTAACCTCCAAAGAAAAGCTCGATATCGCTCGTCAATTAGCCAAGCTAGGAGTCGACATCATTGAAGCTGGGTTTCCAGCTGCTTCAAAAGACGATTTTGAAGCTGTTAAAACCATAGCAGAGACTGTTGGCAATACGGTAGATGGAAATGGATATGTCCCTGTGATCTGTGGGCTCTCGAGATGTAACAAGAAGGATATTGAGACGGCTTGGGAAGCTGTGAAGTATGCTAAAAGGCCTAGAATCCATACATTTATTGCTACGAGTGATATTCATTTGAAGTATAAGCTGAAGAAGAGCAAAGAAGAAGTTATTGAGATCGCTAGGAATATGGTTAGATTCGCTAGGAGCTTGGGTTGTGAAGATGTTGAATTTAGTCCAGAAGATGCCGGAAGGTAATAACATGATTGATTCTTCTTATTTGTGAGAAAAAACTAAAGAAGAAAGTTTTGACATTGGAAAATGTTTCACTATTTGAATCAGATTCTGGGATTTGACACTTTTTGTTAAAAGCTTCTACTTTTGCTATAATTGCCATTACATGGTATATGATTCGATTAATTTTGATAGTTGCATAGAATTTTGTTGTGAACTGCCGTCACGGAATGTTCAAGTTCCTTTTTTTTTGTTTGGATTAGGTGGTAAAACTGGTAACGTTTTGATGAAAAGATTTGTTTTTTTTTTCCGGGTAATGTAAAATGTTACTTGGTGTGCAGATCGGAGAGAGAGTACTTATATGAGATTCTTGGTGAAGTGATAAAAGCTGGAGCAACAACTCTCAATATACCTGACACTGTTGGTATAACCTTGCCTAGTGAGTTTGGTCAGTTGATTGCTGATATTAAAGCCAATACTCCTGGGATCAAAAACGTTATAGTCTCTACACATTGTCAGAACGATCTTGGACTCTCCACTGCCAACACTTTAGCTGTATGTATTCTTCTCTTTTTTTTGTTGGATCGAATTAGTTGTTACAATTAGTTACTAACATTTCAAATCGTTTATTATTAATTGTTTTTTACTTCAGGGTGCACATTCAGGTGCAAGACAATTGGAAGTGACTATCAATGGAATTGGCGAAAGAGCTGGAAACGCTTCATTAGAAGAGGTCAGATTTTGTTTTTGTATGAAACCTTCTGAAGTAGCTTTATTAACTATGATTTTTTTACCTTTGGTTTATGATCGTGTAGCGCTGCATTTTGAATTTTTTAATTATTACTTGAATATTTGTAACTGTATAGGTTGTGATGGCCATAAAATGCCGTGGAGATCATGTATTAGGAGGCCTATATACTGGAATTGATACTCGGCACATTGTTATGACAAGCAAGATGGTAGACATTCTGAACTTCATTCTTCACATTCGTAAATAAGAGTATATTTTGTTAAAAGGGGAAAGAGTTTGTAGATATTCCCTTTTTAAGGATTATCCTTATTTTCTCAGGTTGAAGAGTACACTGGTATGCAAACGCAGCCCCATAAGGCTATTGTAGGAGCTAATGCCTTTGCACATGAAAGTGGTATCCATCAGGTCAGTTGATGGAATGTACTTTATTGTTTCTGACTAAATTCTCTTCCTCATTTACTTTAAATGGGAAAACAAATTTTGTCTCTCCTAGTCTGGAATTTTAGTTTTTGTAAGGTATGACTTGCCCTTGTAGCCTTTTAATCAGCTTATCAGTGAAAGGGATAAAATGAGCAAATAATTTGGTTCTCAACTTATGACTTGAGCTTAGAGCTTAGTTACTGTTCATGCACTCTATTTAGGATGGAATGCTGAAACACAAAGGTACATATGAAATTATGTGCCCCGAAGAGATCGGACTTGAGAGATCGAATGAAGCTGGCATTGTGTTGGGGAAGCTGAGGTATAACAGTTTTGTTGTTCAGTCTGTTATTCCAAATGGGCTTTTCTTGTTTAAATCAATGCTTATTTATTATTTTATCCAGTGGGCGTCATGCACTGAGAGACCGTTTGAATGAGGTACATAACAATCTTAACCCATATCCATACTCACTGTTACCATCTTATTAAGATAATGACTTCTTATTCTTTTTTTACATTTCCAGCTCGGTTATGAACTGGATGATGGCCAGCTAAGCAATCTTTTCTGGCGCTTCAAAGCTGTGGCTGAGCAAAAGAAGGTAGTAATAACCTTGGCATCCACTGGTTTGGTTGCTGTTCCTGAATTTTCTAACATTTAGCCTCCATTTATATGATGGTGTAGAAAAGATGGAATGGGGTTTTGCTATTTTAAATATATTTAGTGTTGCGGAGGGTTCGGATAATATCTCCTGATTGTTTTTGTTACTTGGTTATTCAGAGAGTTACCGATGCAGATTTGATAGCTTTAGTATCTGATGAAGTGTTTCAGCCAGAGGCCGTGTGGACACTCCTTGACATGCAGGTCAAATTAGAGCTGGGATTTGTTTTCTCCCTTTTCTTTTTCATCTCTTCTTCTTTGTTCAATTCTTGATTAATGGAAGTTGAGAGTGCAGATAACTTGTGGAACTCTCGGTCTCTCAACATCAACTGTAAAACTTGCTGATTCCGAAGGCAAAGAGCATGTAGCTTGTTCTATTGGAACCGGGCCTGTAGATGCAGCTTACAAGGCAGTTGATCTTATCGTTAAGGTACTTCTTTTGCTAGGATTTTGGGTTATATATATATATATATATATATATATATATAATTCTGATCATTGGATTTTCATATTCAGGAACCAGCGACTCTGCTTGAGTACTCGATGAATGCAGTCACAGAAGGTATTGATGCTATTGCAACCACACGGGTTCTAATCCGCGGAGACAACAACTACTCATCAACAAACGCAGTAACTGGTGAATCTGTTCAAAGAACTTTTAGGTAAATTTACTTAACCATCACCATCTTTGTTGCAACTAATCTAGGTCTTGATCTAGCCACTGAAACCAAAGAAATGAATCGAACACACATTTATTATGATGAGTTTGTCTTCTTACAGTGGAACCGGAGCAGGAATGGACATTGTGGTGTCGAGCGTTAAAGCTTATGTTGGAGCTTTGAACAAAATGTGGGGTTTCAAAGAACACTCCTCCACTTTAAGTAAAACCCCTTTGGAGACCAATAAAGTCCCTGCCTGAAACCTGCAAGTCTCAGATGAATCACAGTTTAGGTTGTCACTTGCATTAGATGTGTAAAAGATTTATAATTTTATTACCGTTAAAGGAATGGTATTGACTGTATAAAAAGAATATGAGTTTGTTTTTCTGAAATAACTATGATATTATTGTCACCACTTGGGTCAAACATGTGATTGGGATAAATGTTGAAACAAGAACAACCTTTCTATAAATAGTTGGTGATTTTCCCCAACGGGCAAGACCAGTTAACTATCTTAACTCCTACAGATTTAGTTCTTAATTATTACCTTCCAACAGACAAACCATAAGACAACAGAAACTTGGCCAGAAAATTTTTTCTTAGTTATTAAATCTCCTTGATTCACTCTCTTTTTATAATGATAAAACTTTCAAAATTGTAAACAAATAGTTTGAATTCAGGGGGTTTCATGTTCCCTAGATTCAAAAATGTCAGAAATGCGATCAGGATTGTTGGCAATGACGATAATGATCTTGATCTGTATAGGCCTCACAATGATGGGAACAGGTGTTTACCAAAATTCAAGAGAGACTTCTTGCATCAAAGAAACCTCAGGGCAGTTCGTCTTACTCGGTCTGATCCTTGTGTTGATTCCTCAAATCGGTCTATACGGAATCTGTTGCCGCTCTAAACGCCTTTTCATATTTTTCTTCTACGCCATGGTTGTGGTCATTATTATTTTATCCTCTTACTCAATCAAATGCTTCGTCTACAACACCACTTTTCGCATCGCCAAGAATCCTGCTGAGGACCACCGTACCGTGCCCCAGTTGCTCGGCCGGCTAGTCTCTAAGGAGAGGTTCCAGAACATAACCTTGTGTATCATTCAGAACCATGACTGTAATTTAAATGCCAGCAAAAACAGCGACGTTTGGGTAAGTTTTGAACTTTCACAAATAAAAGACATGTTTATATGAAACTATACATGCTTATATAATTGTATATGCAGACGCATTGCTGTGCACAACCGTCGGGATGTGGGGACAGGACGATGTTCGACAAGCCAGGAGAATGGAGTTTGAAACATCAGTATGAACAGAACCAAGTTCCAGAAGAATGTTCGTATGAGTATTGTTTCAGTTGCAGAGGTTGTCAACTCAGCATCTTAAAAGCGATTGTTCATCAATGGAAAAATCTCTCCATGTTTTCTTACCCTACTTTAGTCCTTTCATGCATCAGTCTTGCTTTAGCCTGGATTCTCAAGGAAACTATCCAAGAAACAGAAGATTATGGAGGTTCTTATAATTGATATATGGTTCAAATCTAGATTACTTCTTGGCATTGCATCATTAAGTGTCAACTATTTCCTCTTTTAGTTATAGTTCCTATTAAAGTTACATCTCACAAAAGAGCAATGGATTGTTCATAATCCGTAACATATCAACATTTGAGAACTTTCATTGTCTTCAGAGACAATGTTCATCTGCATATATATATAGAATTGGACTATTTATGCTCAAATTTATACGCTATTGCATACATAGAGTCTCCAATCTTTCACGAAATATTGCTTCAAAGCTAACATTCAAAAACAATTATCCATATGTAAAAATAGAAAATATTGATCGTTGAAACCAAAAATTTGATATCTCTGGTCAGTGGACAAGAACAAAAAAACCATTTAGAAGATGAAACACTTGAGGAGAGATACTCTAGAAAACTCAAAACAGGTTTACGGAACCTAGAAAACAAGCTCATGTGGCTTCATTCCTTGTTTCAATGAAAACCTTGCACCGAGGTAAGTCTTCAACTCTGGAACTGCTTCAATGGCTTTGATCAAAGCGGCGTCCACGGTTTTCTGGTCATCTTTCTTGCCTTGTGGGATCTCCTTCTTCTCCTGTGCAATTTAAATCCAGGATGTTAAGTCAAGCATATGTTTCGATTTGGTAAACTACAACGGAGAGCATTTTCCATACTTCAGGAACAAACAATGATGATTGTATTTTATCCCATGAATATTATACCTCTTTCTCAGCCTCAAAGAACTCTCCCTCTCCCTTCTTCTTTTTCTTCTCAGCAACCTTTCCAAAGTACTTATCATCGAATTTGTCGAGACTGACTCCAGAAATGTCAACCTTTGTGGAAGTACCAATCACATAAGCCTGGTTAACTCGTCTCAAAGGAACACCATTGATCTTGAATGGTCCTAAAGTCAATAACAAAACAGGAATATGTGAGATGGCCAAATCAGTGATAGAGCTTCATGATCCAAATGATTTATAAAAGTATGAGAACATATAACAAGAACACACCAGTCACTAGAAGCAAACCAGAGGTCAGTTGCTTAAGAAAGACAACTCTCTTGCCCTTGAAACGACCAGCAAGAATAATCAGCACTGTCCCTGGGGTGATGCTAGCTCTGCAATTCAGACATAAGAAGATCATATTGTGTCCGAAACATAATACAAATCAATTAAAGAGACTAAAAACTTAATAACACAAATCTACAAATGACAGGAAACGTATAAGCAGACAATACAGTTAAAAACATTTCGGACTTTTAAAAATGAAGTAACCAAATCTATAACATAGTAATCTGAAGACTGAGAATTTAAATTGATCCTGAAAATTTCACAAATTTTCCGGTAGATTCAAAATATCATAACACATATACTCTAAGAGCCAAACATATAGAAGATAATTGCATTGAGCTAAACACTGTATCAGCTAAGTACCTGAGCTTGGTAGGCTTTATCTTGCGTCTGTTAGCGAGAGGTTTCTTAACATCTTCAGCTGGATAGAACTTTGGTGGCTTCTCAACCGGAGCATCAACCTTGGATTTAGCATCGTGACGAGGGAAAACGCCGCCATTTTTGGCCTTGATTGCCCACAAACCTCTCTTGTGGTACATCTGAGACCTAGAGTATTTACCAACCCCCCTGATCAGATCAGGGTTTCTGTTGACCTTTGGCGTCCTCTGTTTCGCCGGCATCGTTGATTTCTCAGTCGCAAAATCTAGATTCAAGAAATTTTTCCGGCTGAGAATGGATAGAGGAGTGTAGACGTTGAAGATAGGTTACCTTTGAAGAGACAGAAACCCTAAATGAATTTAGGTCAAGCGTGGGCTTCTGGGCTTTAGAGTCAGATTGGGCTTTAGAGATAGTTTTTATTAGAGATAATAAACATCACAATAAGTGGCAAGTTTTTATTAGAGATAATAAACATCACAATAAGTGGCAATTACAGTAAATTGATCTAAAAACTCGGGCTAATACTCACGATCATGGCCAACGCCTAAATCAGATCAAGACTATAAGTCAACGTTTCCTTCACCTCTAAGAGTGCAATGGATCATATCATATATATCTTACTTTACTATAGTTGATGAAGCTGATGAGGATTTCTCCGCTTTCTTCACCTTTCCATGTCGTTCTTCAACAAACATTGGTCGGCTTAAAAAGCTCTTCAAAAGACCAATCTTCATGTGCACATGCCTCTATATATTTACATCTTCATTCGCAGATATACCATAACTAAAGACCCCACAAATATTGAATCTTGATCTCCAAAATCCAAACCAACGTTACATTCAATGGCTATGGCTAGTAGTAGTAGCAGCTCGTCGTTGTTTCCTACCCAACAACAACCGCCGCAGCAATTCGGAGGCAATGAGATCGAACCCACGACAACAAGTGCTAACCTAGTTGCAGCACCAAGCGGTCCAAACCACTACTCCTCCGGCTCCATTGGACCCTTCTTTGTAGTCATCTCTGTTCTGGTCGTTCTTGCAGTTCTCTCCTGCTTCTTGGGCGGATATGCAAAGGCGCCGCCAAAGAACTGTTTTAGTGGCTGAAGTCAATCCGTTGGATATGATCAAGAGTGGTGGGGTATTAGGGTGGCTGAGACGGAAATGGAGACGGTGTTTGGCCGGAGATGTTGAGGCCGGAGCTAAAGTTGCTGATTGTGCCGGAAAAGAAACACCTAAAAATAGTGATCAAACTCGACAAGAAGCTCCCCCGGCTTGATCTTTTGTGGGAGTGCGAAAGATTAGTAATAAGAGTATCAACATTTGAGTAGAAGAATGTAAGCTATAGCAATGTTTATTTCAATTCTTCAAAAACTTTCTGGTAATCACATTACTACGTTATTCACAAAGTCATAACTCATAACTAGTACTAAAATCTTGTGAATTGTTAACCATTTGCTTAAGATTTCACGTTCAAATACAAGATAGATTGAATTATCCATATGTAAAACAGAAAACAGCAGCCAAAAATTCATGTCTCTGGTCAGTGGACGAGTACCAGACCAACGATTTATAGAGTAAACACTTCACGAGACAGAAACTCTAGAAACCTCAGAAAAAAGCTTATGAAATCTAGAACACAAGCTCATGTGGCTTCATTCCTTGTTTCAATGAAAACCTGGCACCGAGGTAAGTTTTCAGCTCCGGAACAGCTTCAATGGCTTTGATCAACATTGCGTCCACAGTTTTCTGGTCATCTTTCTTCCCTTGTGGGATTTCCTTCTTCTCCTGTATGATCCAAAAGGCGTAAGGAGGTCATGAATAGCATTTTGATTCGGGTAGTGTACAAAGGAGAGAACTTTCATTCGATTACTCAATAGAGAGCTAAATGCATCTTAGGGAATTTAATAAGTGCTTGATATACCTCTTTCTCAGCATCAAAGAACTCTCCTTCTCCCTTCTTCTTTTTCTTCTCAGCAACCTTGCCAAAGTACTTATCATCGAATTTATCAAGGGAGACACCAGAAATGTCAACCTTTGTGGAAGTGCCAATCACATAGGCCTGGTTAACACGTCTCAAAGGAACACCATTGATCTTGAATGGTCCTAAAGGTCAATAACAAAACATTAAAATGTCAGGTTCAAACAGAACAGAACACACAAAGCAAATTTAGTGAATGAACGTTCTTCAAATGGAATATAGAATATGGCAATCAAGAGAGCAGGTTAAGATTTAACTCACCAGTCACAAGAAGCAAACCAGAGGTAAGTTGCTTCAAGAAGACAACTCTCTTGCCCTTGAACCTACCAGCAAGGATAATCAGCACTGTCCCTGGGGTAATGCTAGCTCTGCAATACAGATATAAGAAGATCGGATTATGTCAGAAACATAAATCAGTTAAATCGAAGAGATTTAAAGAGTATTTATTTTCATAGACATCTCATTTTCGTTAGATATAAAAACAGAAAATGAAGTTAGTTTGTCTTACTATCACTATGGAATAAGCAAATCAGACAATTTTAACGAGAATTAAGAACATTTCCACGTAAATGAACATTGTAATTTTCATAAACCCCATGCAATTCCACAAATTCTCCAAAAATCCTAAGAGACGAAAGATTTCAATGATGCACAAATTCGCTACTTTTCCAGAAGATTAAAGTCTAATGCATAACCTCTTAGCAAAACACTACTCTACGAGCCAATCAAAGACACTAAATACATAAAAGACAATTGCAATGAGCTAAATATCAGTCTCCAAAACCAGCTAAGTACCTGAGATTGGTAGGCTTTGGCTTGCGTCTGTTGGCCAGAGGTTTCTTAACATCTTCAGCTGGATAGAACTTTGGTGGCTTCTCCGCTGGAGTATCAACCTTCGATTTAGCATCGTGACGGGGGAAAACGCCGCCATTTTTGGCCTTGATTGCCCACAAACCTCTCTTGTGATACATTTGTGACCTTGAGTATTTACCAACTCCCCTGATCAGATCAGGGTTCCTGTTAACCTTCGGCGTTCTCTGTTTCGCCGGCATGGTTTATTTTTTTTATCTCTCGCAAACCTTTAAGAGTATCAAATAAAAGTTTTCCGGCTGAGGATATAAGAAGGAAGGAGATGTTCGTCATGGATGATGATTGAAGACGTAGAAAACCCTAAATTTTTCTGGGCCAGTTTTGGGCTTCAGTTTTAAGTCGGGCTTAAGTGTGGACCAAGACAATATAAGTTCTTTTTCAATCACGGTGATTGGTTTTTATATGAATCGTTTTAAGTTTTATTAAGCTCGTAAAATGATTTATGAACATATAGCTAGTTGTTAGTGTTAATGTTTGTTTCGTCTATTGGATTAATTTTTCATAATGCATGTTCTTAACAAAAAAAAATAGACTAGAAATTTGTATGTAGTTGTACTAGAACCTTAAAAGTCAAGTTTATGTTATAAAAATTCTAAATCCAAAGTTCACATTGAAATTCTAACAAAATCTCTCATGCTTTTATGATGTTATTTTCAGCCATCAATGGTCTTTCTCCGTGGTCAAGCTTGGAACTAATCCTTAATGAGATTGAGGATTTGAGAGATTCGTTGAAGTTCTTAAATTCTATGGCAGATGCTCTGCCCAAAGACAACAATTTCTTATCCCTGTGACTTCTCCATTGATAATGTAGTTCCACATGGGCTTGCAAGTCTGCAACCTTTCAATGTGGTTGATGTGCTAATGAAATAGTTTGTTGAGCTGAACAAATACCTCCCAGTAAAACAATAAAAGTATTTTTTGCATACCACAAAAAAGTTGCCAATAAACATGAGCTCATAGTCATAGAGTCTGTGGCTCAATAAGACCACAATTGGTGACTGAGACTTTTGAATAAGGCCGATTAAATCCTCTCTCCGCCACCACTGCTCTCTTATCTCCGATCACCTTAGCCACCCTATTCGCACCACCACCATCACAATCAGTCACAACCCTCCATCTCAAACAAACTATTCAAATCCAACGGTCAATAATATTTTAGTATTATTTTTACCTGAAATAAGGAGATGAAGTGTTCTCCTTCACTGTCTTCACTTGTCTCATCTTCTCCACCACTCCCATTCCTTCCAACACTTTCCCAATCACCAACACCGATTCCTCCAGCTCCGGCGAATCAACCGCCGTTATAACAAACTCCGTTCCGTTCGGTCCCACCACAATTTCCTCTTCCTCCACCTCAAGCTTCCCATTCCTCGCAACCAGCTTCGTCTTCGGCGGCGGTTTCAACGGATCTCTCACCACAATTCCAACACTTCCCGCCTTACTTTCATTACATAACTCTCCTCTTCTCCCTCTCTCCCACTCTTCGACTAGGTTTTGAAGACTCCCGGCTGCAGCGGTGGCTCGCTCGGCATCAACGCCGTACGATCTGATCCCGCTGTGCTGCACGTAGCCTGGCATGATCTTCACGAACTCTTTTCTCCTGTAACTAATTCCAGCTTTCCCGCTTACAATGCTGCTGAATCTAGCTGTTCCCGCCGGCACATCGTCTCCGAATAATCCGATTATGATCCTTCCGATTGGTTCTCCGTCGATCGATACGTCGACGAACGCTTTCTTAGTCGGAACCTTAATTTGAGAAAAGAAAATTGAATTTAAGCATTATCGAAGATTGAGACATTGAAATTAAAAATCCAATTTACCAAAACATTCCTTACTCTGTCACCACAATTTGTGGGATTATCAATTGTATCTGCTTGGGCTTTAGAGAGATCAAGCAATGGCGTCAGATTTGTCGGAGTACTGAGAAGAAGAAGTAAAGAGGATTTACTTAGATTCCGTCGCGACAATTTGCAGTTTCGTTCCAACGATGGAGATGCTGCTCCGGTGGTTCTCCGGCTGTGTTGCGGTGGCTCTACAGGAGACGGTAGAAATTTTGCGGATGGGGTTAGAAGTTTAGCATTGGGCAGCATCATTGTCTTCAGTTTCTTCAAGTTGATGGGTCTGGTCTGTGTGTTAATAATGTCATTGGTGGAGGGAGAGATAATTAGGAGATCTCGTGGATAAGGCATCGAAAGTGACCCATATATAGACAATATCACACCATTAACTTAATTATATAGTTAAAGTTGATGGATCTCTAATGGTGCTTGATTATTTTTTAGTTTAATTGATGGATCTTTTTAATAACATTGTGATCTACAATTATAGAGCAGAAAGTTGTATATCGTTTCAAGTACAATTATATCATGGCATTACTTGTATGAAAAAAGAATTTAAACTCTATTATTATGATAAAAGTTGAAAATTTATATTTTAATTTTTAGGATTTTAGATAAATTCGTAAAATGTATTTGTTCAACTATCCATATCACTGTCCGCTAATGCTTAGAAGCTTTTAATTTACAACAATTTAAAACGTTATAAAACTGTTAAAATTTTAAAAGTATTTCTATAATTGATATCAAACACGTGTAATCGCAACCATTCGCAAAAATTGCGTTTGTGTGTAGTTTGCACAGAACTAAAAGCGTTATTCCTTTGAGTGAGGCAGTCTTATAATGTTCTTAACTTCTTATAGCTGAAAATATCTTTTAGACTCCAACTAGCACCAATCGGATCCTAATTATTCTTGCTTATCAATGGATTGTTCTTTCAAGTACAAAGATAAACATTAACTAAAGCCCAAACACAAAAGTCCGATTACTAAGTTAGAGAGCCTACTTAACAATAACGGCTAGTTGGATGACTCGAACTGTTGATAGTCGTCAAAGAGTTTGGTAGATTTGGGCCATTGTGATTTGTGAAGTCACTTGCATCTGTTGCTTTTGTAATTTTCTGAAAATTAGAATTTGAAGTCGTTTTTGGACGTCAAAAACAAAAATTGAAGTCATTTTGGTTGTATTTCATTTAATTGTCGAATAAGCTATTTGGCTATTTGCTTATTAATACTATCTCCTACGCAAAAAGCCAAAAACAATATATATGCTTTAATATAGTCAACTTTTTTTCGCTTGCGTAAAACTATGCGAAAGAGACTTTATCTCAATCCCTTAGGGTAAGCGACGTAAGTTGCCGCTTAATATTTGTTTGCATTGGTGTGTATTTAATCTCTTTTATCTTATACCGTACTGTATTGTGTATCATTTTTAATGAATGTTTTTCTCTTGTGTGTGTGTTTAGGCCATATATTATTTTTTATCAGATGGATCCACTATTTTTATGTTAAAATAGATATATGAAATAGTTTAAACAAAATATTTGCAATTATTAATAGTGTCATCCTAAAATAACACACAGCTATCTATATACATTATATATATATATATATCAATTAAATTTAATATTATTATCATCTTTAAAAATATTTTGACAACTAAATTATTTACACACAACACACTTGATAATATAGTTTTAATATGATGTATTTAGATTTTATGATATAACTAGGATATCATTATGGTTACTTTTCAGAAATATAAAAAAGCAAAATTTTGTTAACTGGCATAATTTTAATTTCCCTTAGGGCTTTAGAAATGTTTGTTTAGACCGGCCCTGTCTAAATAGACTCAATTCATTAAGCAGATAATGATTTATTAGTCTAAATAAAACAAACAAGATATAACAAGTTCTCACTTAATTACGTGAAATATATAGCATCTTAAAATAATTATGGCCGGAATAAGTATATTGAGTTGCACCATCAAAAGAGACTCTTTAGCTAAATATCTTCAATTCATTGCGCTGATTTATTAGTCGAAATAAAACAAACAAGATAGTAACAAGTCTTCACTTAATTACGTGAAATATATAGCATTTTAAAATAATTATCGTTGGAATAAGTTACACCTTCAAAAGGGACTCTTTATCTAAATATCTTAAATTCATTAAGCAGATAATGATTTATTAGTCTAAATAAAACCGTGGAAAATTATAAAGTATAATTTTTTTAATTTCTCCTCTTTCATTTTGTGGATATTGATTAGTTATATGCTGTCCAGGTCCAGTGTTTGGGCGACCAAGTTGTAGGTTATTTTTTTCTACAAAATTCATACGACCATATTATTGATGTTACCACTTTCCTCGAATTTTCAGTTTGTGTTTAACCAGACTATGCCGCCAACGTCTTTGTTTAAAACCGTTTGTATATTACTTTTTTTTTCTTTTCTTTCTTTTGTCGTGAAATGTGTGTTAGTTTCCTTTTAATAATGATAAATCACAATTTGGTCATCCTTAGAAAAGTCTGGCACTCCATCTTTTACAGTTGATTTTATTCCGACAATAACACGTTACACGTACTCTTTTTTCGCTTCGGATTTGCGTTTTGCACATCTCAAGGTCGAAACGTGACTTATGACTTTTTGACAGTTTAACCAGAAGTAATACATATTCTCTGACGACTGATTCCTTTATTAATTTGTCCGAAAGATTGTCCAAAGGCAAATGAGAAAATTCAACTAAAAAGTGAAAAAGAAAATATGACAAAGTACTGTACAAGTGTACATCATTTACTACCTTTGCTTCAGCGGTGTAGAATAATTGTCGAAGAAAATGAATTTAGTTTGACAAAAAAAAAGAAGAAAATGAATTTATCCTTTATCGAATCACTTTTGTCTATTACGAGTGATCTAATTATGATATTAACGTGGGATATTTATAGTTTTCTTTTTCACTTTCTGTCATTCAAATCAGCAATAATTAAATTTATCAAATTATGTATGACTTTAGGTCAATTTTTTTTTCCAAAATAGTATTACAGAATATTGAATTAGAAACCAAGTATAGCAAGGATTTTCCATTTCATATATGTATTTTCTTTTTGCTTTAAACATTTTAAATGACAAAAAAACTCAATTTAACTTATAATAAAAATTCAAATGAATGGTTGATTTTTACTATAAAAAGTATCCGGTTATGAAAACATTAAACACCATTTTTGATATAGATGAAGAAACTACAAAAGATTATATGAGTCTGCAGCTGCCAGAGCAAAATAGTATTTGAAACCAATTTTGAAAGATTTCCAATTCCCAAAACCACATAATGAAATAAGTTTTTGTAACATGATGGTACAGTACGTGAATATTTCAATTTTCCTTTTTCCAAGAATGTTTCAAATTAGATTCCCGGATTTTTTAACATATACAATCTTATATAACAAAAAAATATGGTTGTTGAAAGTTTAAACTGCGTTCGAAAATAAATCATATATATTACATGATGTAGTCTCTGGTTTGAAGAGATGTATGAGTCTAAGGTTCATAAATTTTAAATTAAAAAATAATAAGTTGTCATATTGACGTTTTGAATAGTAATATCTAATTTTTTTGCGTAAATTTCAAAAGTATGAGCGTGGATTTCGGTTTGTACTTATTGGGTTATTAGGTTGTGAATGGATACAACGGTAGGGGCGAACAAAACTATTTATGGATTAAATTAGTTTTTTTACCATTCATAAGTTATAATTTGTAGTGGAACAAAAAAAAACAAAATTTTTTATTGCGGATCAATTACGATCCGCTTTCACATAAAAATAAACTAAGATAGGAATGCGTACCACTCCAAAAAATATGATGGTTTAATCCTCTGATGGTTTAGTACACTCCGTTTACAATAACCATTCGAAACCTTAGTTAAAAAGAAAATTAGTGAAAAAATAATAATTAAATAGAATTAATTGTAGGTATTGTAGCTATCTATTAAAGTAATAGTATTATTTGGAAATGGTGTTGCAACTCATAAAAGGAGAGTGTATTCAAGAAAGAATTCGAAGAGACTGGGGTTTAGTGAGTTTCTGGATAATTTTGATGAATTTTGGTTAATTATAAAAGTTATTGTGATTTGTTATTAAAATTTTCTAAAATTTCATATAAAACTATAAAAATTAAATATTTATAATTTTAAAAAATAAATTCCACTAAACTTCTTAAAATCATCTAAAATCTCTAACTTCAGAGTTTTCCAGTAACAGTACTAGTCCATAACACTTAATTTTATAAGATAATTTAAAATTTATGTTCTAATTGTGAAGAATATCTCACATCAGATATAGAAATGGACCTTGAGTAGATGAAGAGATATGAGTCAATCTACTCATTGTCAATTGGTTTTGAATTGGAAGTCTATAAAACTTAACATTGTATTAGAACCCGAACACACGCTGTCCCACCAAAATCGTTCCGGTCTATCGAAAGAGATCCGATCAATTTTAACTGATCAAACCTGAAATTAATCCTATAATAGGATATTATCGAGATCAATGATTAGAAGGACCATGATCTCGAAAAAGCGTGTGAAGAATATCCCACATCAAATATAAAAAAAAATCTTGAGTAAAATATAAAAAATATGAGTCGATTCACTCATTGCTAATTAGTTTTGAGTCAAAAGCTCATGTAACTTAACATTAATTACCTAAAATTTACTATTCTAATACAAATCACTTCAAATTCTTGTTTGAATACACTCTAGGCCAAACATAAGTGGCTAACTAAGAAAAGAATACGTGCAAGAACCTCCATCTAAAAAAAAAAGTTGTTTTCCACTAACAAAGTATATTGAATAAAAAGGATATCTCCTTTGACCTAAAAAAAAAAAGGAAATCTCTTATTACTAATCCACGGGTCAATTACCCAAAAACGACGCCGTCGGCTGCATACGAGCAACGCACGTCGGCTGCATACGAGCAGCGCACGCTTATAAAATAAATAGCTCTGCACTCCTTCCAAAAATTTCTCACTTGCCACCCAAGTGAGAAAACATACAAAGCTCTTTTTTTTTTCTTTTTTTTTTTTTTTGGTTAACAACATACAAAGCTCTTTCTTCTCTCTATCTTCTTCTTTTTCATCATAAAGAAAATATAACAGAAATATGTAAAGAGAAAAGCACACCAAAAAAAAAAAAATCTGTATGAGAAGGAAATATATGAAAAAGAGAAGTAGAGTATCGAGTAAAAACAGAATGTCCATAAGACGCATCTATCCGTGCCTTAATGTTCTTATCAAACGATCTAGTCCTTTATCTGTATGATCCATCGATCACAAGTACACAACAATAAAATCTCTCTTTAGCTTCTAATTATTCAATTCAAGAATCAAGAATGGTGCGAACACCGTGTTGTAGAGCAGAGGGGTTGAAGAAAGGAGCATGGACACAAGAAGAAGACCTAAAGCTTATCGCTTATGTTCAAAGACACGGTGAAGGAGGATGGCGAACCCTTCCTGATAAAGCTGGTATGTCTTTTATTTTATTTTCAGTTAATTATTCCTTTGGCTAATTAATTTAGAATATTCAATCAGCTTTTCTTTGCACTGTATAACTAATTAATGTTTTCAATCATTACAACATTATAGGACTCAAAAGATGTGGCAAAAGCTGCAGATTGAGATGGGCGAATTATCTTAGACCTGACATTAAACGTGGAGAGTTTAGCCAAGAGGAGGAAGATTCCATCATCAACCTCCATGCTATTCATGGCAACAAGTAAGTTTTACCTATAATGGCCAAAAAAACTAAATTATAATGGCCATCGAAAGGCTCAGACAAAAACATAGGTTCGATTATTTCAAATAAATTTTTTCTGTATTTGCATTTCTGGTTTTTAATTATAAAATATGATATATATCCTATTTTCATTTGATTGTTTTTGGCTTCATTCTAATTGCATTTTTAGTTTGAAATTATTAAAGCGGATGAAAAGCAATTTATTATTGTTATTGCAATTTTATAAAATTTTGGTTGACAACCAATAATTTAGCTACGATGTAAAGGTATAAAAAAAAAAAAAAAAACAACACCCCCCCCCCCCCCCCCCCCCCCCCCACTTCTCTTATTAACCATCACAAAATGTGTGTTTCATGAAAGTGACGCTATAGTGGCGATTTGGTATACACATATTTGCTAATAAAGAACTTTTTATTGATCAGATGGTCGGCCATAGCTCGTAGGTTACCTGGAAGAACTGACAATGAGATCAAGAACCATTGGAACACTCACATCAAGAAACGTCTAGTCAAGATAGGTATCGATCCGTTGACCCACAAATCCCTTCTTGATGGTGCCGGTAAATCATCCAACCATCCAGAGACCCCACAGCCGGAGAAAAACAGCGCTCATCAGGAGGAAGATGATCAGATTTCTGACAGTAAAATGTCGTCAAGATCATCATCAGCTCGGTTCTTGAACAGAGTAGCCAACAGATTTGGTCAGAGAATCAACCACAGTGTTCTGTCTAATATTATTGGAAATGGTGGCCCACCCACTAGTCACACTACTACTACTACAAGTGCTTCTGTTCACTATGAATGTGAAAGGTCAACGAGTTCTTCCTCCACACCATCCTTTTCGAATCTCCTCATTAACCAAAACATAATAGTCGATACAACATCATTGTCCTCGTCCACGTTCTCTGACTCCTCCGATACGTTAATGTACGACGGTATCTTCGGTGACATTGAAGACATGACGCAATTTTCATCAAGATTTTTGAGTGATGTTGTACCTCATGATGATGAAGAGTTCTTGATGTTGGGTGAGTCTTGTTTGGAGAACACTTCGTTCATGAGGGAATTTGCAATGATTCTTCAAGAGGATAAAATTGAGACGACGTCGTTTAATGATAGCCACGTGACACCGGTCAATGAAGTTGATGAGTATGACTCCTTCGAAGGGATTGACAACTATTTTGGATGAGTATAGCTTCCTGTTCTACAGTTGTGATGATGATGAAAATTTGGCATGTAAATCAATTAGAATTTGATTTGCTGTGGTTTTATTTTTCAGATTACGCGGTTTTTGACTGTTTGATACATAAGAAACAAAAGGTGATTAAAAAAAGGAAAACTTATGAATAATGTATGATATCGGGTTTGAATCTGAAACAACATTCTATTTAGTATTAATTGAAAAATCCATATTTAAACGTGTACCTCGAAATAAATAGTTAATCCTTTATCAAAAAAGGTTAAATGTTGAAAAATGACTTTCAGTTGTCATTACACTAATTAAATGATTAATAAAAATATTTTGTTTATTTTAAATGATATATATATATATGCACATATAAGAAAAAAAATCTTCTCAAGATCTATTTTTAACTGTTGTTTATAGAAATATTTTATATTAAAAAGTGGTTCCTATATATTCACTATGCGGGTAAAAAAAATACCAAACCGACAATCTTTAAAAAATGTTTATTAAAAACATGTACAGTTCAAATATCACAAGGCGACTAATATATATGATGGATAAAGATATCCAACATGTAATAATAAACATATATCTATATAATTTTGAGTAAATGTCAAGAAATTAACTTGTGTCAATATTTAAACTATAATATCACTGATAGTTTAAATATTGACACTAGTTAATTTTTGACATTTACTCAAAATTATATAGATTTTGATATTTAAACTATAATATCACTGATTTAAAAAAAAATATCACTGATTTGATATTTTCTAAAATTATATTCCGCACTACAACAAGGAACTATACATAATTCTCTAATATAATTAATCACTAAATTGACAAATGAAAATATAATTAACAAACGTGATATTGTTGAGTTCGTTTAATTAACCATCTCAATACTCACAGATATCTATTATTGTTTTGGTTTAGTATGCATATTGCATAATGTACCAATTTCACTATTGAATTGATGATTCGTGAGTGGACAAGCTAGATAACCGCCACAGCGAGCAGGTGAGATACCTGATCATTGATATATTTATATATTATCTTTTCGGTTCCACTTATTTGTTTTTGTTAATTACTTAATTTTTTTTTCCAACCCGTTCCACCTTAAATGAAACATGTACACGCATGTAATAATTATTAATATCGATGTACGCTATAATATATAATAAGTAATATATTCGACTATGTCGGGATTCGAGAAAATTTTAAAATTATATGAAAATTTAAATTACTTAATAAAATATAGTTGAATGTATATACTTTTGATAATACAAAAGTATTAAGTGGGATCCCTTATATTTTTAAATGGATCTGAATTCAAATACGAACTTCTTTTTAAAAAATAATTCATGTTGTATAGGATGAGTCGTTGAGAATATACAAGACTTACAAGTCATGGTAGTCCATTGCGATGGCACGTGATTGTGGGACTCTTGATTTTTCAATGATCCATGACGTAAATTCCAACTTAAGATATAATGGACTCAAGATTTGCATAATTATTTATTTCACAAATAATTTTCAACATTGGCTCCTTCCACTTGGCATTTTACGGGATAAACCAATTGAAAGCTTATTATTGTTTGTATTAAATTGATAAAATTATACTTATTCCCATAAGATATGCTTAATTCCGTTTCTCACTCCAACTCGAATTCAGTAATCAATCATATTTAATGAAATACTATAATAAGTGTATACATAATACAATAGTAGAAGATAAAAATACGATTTGCTTTTCCAAAAGTGAAGTCACCATCTAAGTCCTATGCTACTCCGAGCCTTCCTCACTAAAGTGATTATACTTCCTCGTTGTATCTTTTTTGTGGCACTTGATTACAAACAAAAGTGTCTATGAAAAATTACAAGATTTGGTAAAGTTTGATTACAAACAAAAGTGTCTATGAAAAATTACAAGATTTGGTAAAGTGGAGATTTCTTTATGCATTTTAAACAACTACGTACATCCATATATACAATGTTGTCGATGTTTTCATTTTTGTTTGGTTAGAGTATTCGCACACGTTTAATTAGGAGAGTATTGAAATACATATGATACAGGTTGGATTGTATAACTGGTGGACTTAACGTGTTACTAGCTTATCAATCTGTATGTTGTGGTCGAAAAATGGTCCGAGTTTGTTTGGTTTTTTGTATATAAATTGAATAAATTGTTCTATATATGATATAAGAAAATTTAATTAGAATCCACAACTGGAAGGAAAAAGTGACTAATTTACTACTACTACAATATCTCACATTTGGAAGAAAAAGTGTCATCACTAAATGACTATCACTAAAATATCTCACATCAGAAAAAGAGAAAAAATAGTAAGTGGGTTAAAAGTTCAAGGGCATCTCTTCACTAAGTGGGTTTTGAGAAAGAGTTATATCCGTTGGGCTTTTAAGGTGTTTGTTAGGCATAAAACTAGCAGAATTTCGAACATCATGTGCTAGATAAAATAGTTCAATTCAATTATCGATTTATGCGTATGTTCCTTATCCGTTTTGAGGTTGACTGGTTGCGGTGGTGACTGTATTTTTTGTTTTGAAATTTTTTGGCTATAGAATAATAACTGATTAAAAAATAACAAATTAAAGTATTATTGGCTTTAGAAAGATAGTATATATCACTCCTTAACAAGAAGAACAATGCTAAAAAAAGCAGAGAAGAGATTTGTTATCCAAATAATCAATATTGATTAAGAAAACGTTTTTTTGGACATACATATTTTGTGATTTTTATACATTATTGGACGCATATTTTTTTTTTTGTAATATGATTTTTTCATGTCGACATCCAATTCACTAATTGAACTTCTATTTTCGCCATACAAATTTATAATTTAGTACTTATCTTAATGCTAAGCATTATTACTTACTATATTAATTATTGTTGTATTCATCTACAAAAATGTAATATATATTACTTTTAACAGAGGTTTTTGGACAAATTAAAGCTGCAATCAAAAGGAGAACCTTAACACATTAGTCGACACTCAGCCATCACAGCACTAGTTGCACACTGTGACTTAACCACCACAATGATGACAATGAAATTTCACATCAAATTCCTCGACGAATATGTTGTTGTTCAGAAAGCTGTGACTCCTCTTCTCTCCTTGGATTTTCAAAGAAACATTAACAGAGGTGTGGAAACGTGTCTTGATGCCTTTCACCGTAAATAGAAATACCTCAATATCTCACCCTGGCTCATTAGTCCCGGGTTCAGTGGGCCGGGTTATTGGCTTTCTTCTACGGTCTCATCGAGCCACCAAACAGAAGATGAGATGTTTTGGGATTAGGTTATGATATTAACATCGATAATAGGATATCCAGAGCACGGGTGTGGTTCATAGATGTCAGAGATATTTAAGGGCCCGACTGGTTTAAACACTGTAGTTCTGGTTGTGGGAGTTTGGGAGCGGTAATTGCGGTTATAGACGTTATCAAGTGATTTATGCGTCTCGTTTAACAATTAAAACAGGTGCTGCAAAAAAAATTTAACTGGTTGACAATATATTTACAATATATAAAATTTTATAAGAAAAAATTGTATTAATATAATAATATTTTAAAAATGAATTTTAAATAAAATTTAGAATACCTAATTAAAATTATTTATTTTAAGAGGTTTGAAACATTTTTTTATATAAAAAATATTTTTATACTTATAAATATATTTTAGTTTAGTTCATACATATATAAAAAATTTAAGAATTTAATATGGTAATATTTGATAAAAGAAAATAAAATATTTCTTTAATTTTATCGATTTGTTGTAAATTTTTATTAGTATGATAGAAAGAAAAAAAATTTAAAACTAACCAGAACCGTCCACAACCGCAAATGTTAGCTGAAAAGAGATGTTAAAATCTGGCAATTCTAAGTGGTTCAGAGCAATTTATAACGATGTTCATGATTATTATTAAACGCTTTAGTAACCCTCTATAAACATATTATTTTTTGTCCGTAATTGCAGATTAATCAATCAAGTTCTGATTTTTTAACTACTTTTTCCCATTTGGAGAAAAAGCAATTCTTTTACGCACATGAGCACCAACCCAACAACTTACGAATCACGTAATAAAACGTGGGTCAAAAATTGCTTCAGTACTAAACTCAATCTAATCTTTGTCCGAACACAGACCACTCCCACATAACTCAACACAAGTCTTTCAACTCCTCTTTCTCTATCTCCAACAATGGAATCAGAATCCCTAACCCCAACGACCGTACTTAACCATGACAAGACCGAGACAGAGTCAACAGAGTTCGAGAAGAATCAGAAACGGTACCAAGACTTAATCTCCACGTTTCCTCACGAGAAAGGCTGGAGACCTAAAGAGCCCCTGATCGAGTACGGTGGTTACTGGTGGGTACAATCTCTCCTCGAAGGTTGTATTCACGCGCAAGAGTTCTTCCAAGCACGACCCAGTGACTTCCTCGTCTGTAGCTATCCCAAGACTGGTACCACTTGGCTCAAAGCCTTAACTTTCGCCATCGTCAATCGCTCACGCTTCGACGATTCTTCGAACCCTCTCCTAAAACGTAACCCTCACGAGTTTGTTCCTTACATTGAGATCGATTTCCCTTTCTTCCCTGAAGTACATGTTCTCAAAGACAAAGGGAACACTCTGTTTTCGACTCATATCCCATATGAGTTATTACCTGATTCTGTTGTGAAATCGGGTTGTAAGATGGTTTACATCTGGAGAGATCCAAAGGACACTTTCATATCCATGTGGACTTTTCTCCACAAGGAAAGGTCAGAACTTGGACCTATCAACAATCTTGAGGAGTCTGTTGAAATGTTCTGTCGTGGTCAGATTGGGTATGGTCCTTATCTTAATCATGTCTTGGCGTACTGGAAAGCTTACCAAGAAAATCCAGATCGGATTTTGTTCCTCAAGTACGAGACTATGAGAGCTGATCCTTTGCCGTATGTGAAGACACTAGCTGAGTTTATGGGTTATGGATTCACAGCTGAGGAAGAGGAGAAAGGTATTGCTGAGAAAGTGGTGGATCTTTGCAGCTTCGAGACATTGAAGAATCTTGGAAGCTAACAAAGGGAGAAAGACAGAGAAGATCGTCCTGGTGTTTATGCGAATAGTGCGTATTTCAGGAAAGGAAAGGTAGGAGACTGGTCGAATTATCTGACTCCAGAGATGGCATCTCGTATCGATGGGCTAATGGAAGAGAAATTTAAGGGCACTGGCTTGCTTGAACATGGTAAATGACTGGTTCTTGTTTCTAGCAATGACTGATCTTTATATGCTTTGTTTACAGCAGAAACTTTGCTCCTTGTCTTAGTTTGATTCTAAAATGTAATAAGTCTGGTTTTATCCAAGTGTATTGTTTCTAATAAAAGGAATTGGCTTTGTAACGCCATTATTTATCTTCTTTCATCTTTGCTTACTATATGAAGAGTCTTGATCAGTTGTAACTTTTTTCAATCTTTTTCTTTGTGATTACATTAAATTGAGTACGGATTTGTATTAATTCAAGCGTTTAGAATCATAAATCGAAAGATATTTCTCTTGTTATAAATAAGATGATAAAGACAATAATGAGAATACAGAACCAAACAGAACAAAACAGAGCATACTCTGTTTCGCACCAAATAACATAAGGACCAGAAGAACTCAAAGACAACAACAGATTCAGTTATCATGTTGAAGCAAGCCAGTATCTTTGAACTTCTCTTCCACTAACCCATCAATACGAGCAGCCATCTCCGGAGTCAGATAATTAGCCCAGTCTCCAACCTTTCCTTTCCTAAAATACGCACTATTCGCATAAACAGCAGGACGATCCTCTCTCTCTTTATCACCTTTGTTAGCTTCAAGATTCTTCAACGTCTCAAAGCTACAAAGATTTACCACTTTCTCAGCAACACCTTTCTCCTCTTCCTCATCAGTGAATCCATAACCCATAAACTCAGCCAATCTCTTCACAAACGGCAAAGGATTAGCTCTCATTGTCTCATACCTAAGAAACAAAATCCTATCTGGATTCTCTTGGTAAGCTTTCCAATAACCTAAAACATGATCCAAATAAGGACCATACACAGATAAACCTTTACAAAACATATCAAAGCTCTCCTCAAGACTCGCTAATTGACCTTCTTGCGACTTCTCTTTATGGAGAAAAGTCCACATAGAGATGAAAGTATCCTTTGGATCTCTCCATATGTACACCATCTTACAACCCGATTTCACAATCGAATCGGGTAATGACCCGTTTGGGATATGGGTAGAGAATAGTGGATTCTTTCTGTCTTGAAGAACATCAACGGTTGGGTAAAACGCGAAATCGATCTCAACGTAAGGCACGAACTCGTGAGGGTTACGTTTGAGGAGTGGATTCGTTGCGTCATCGAACCGAGATCGGTTAACGATCGCGTACGTTAGTGCTTTGAGCCAAGTCGTACCGGTTTTTGGGTAGCTACAAACGAGGAAATCGGTGGGTCGTGCTTCGAAATGGTCTTTGGCGTGAAAAAGACCTTCGAGGAGACATTGTTGCCACCAGTGTCCGTTGTATTGGGTTAAGATCTCGTCTGGTCTCCAGCCTTTGCTCTTTGGAAGTGTAGCGATGAAATCTTGGTACTTCTTCTGGGTTTTTTCGAACTCTGTGAGTTCAACTTCGGATCCGTTTTGGCTTTTGTTTGATTCCATTGCGGATGGAGTTTGAGTGATTGAATTAGAAGGTAAAATTGGAAAAAGCTCGAATTGAGAATTATTTGAGAGATGAGAAAAGGATTTTATAATAGAAGGTGAGATTTTGGTAGGTGATGATGGCTTGATTATACGACAAAATTTAAGGGTCGCATCATTTGAATTGAAGTGATTAACAAAATTATATTTAACTTAACGGGTTAAGCCGTTTGAGGCTTATATAAATTTGTCTTGCGTTGGTAAAATTGAATTTTGTTTTTATTTTTTTATTTTATATTGAAAATTTCTGATGTATAATGTGTTTTTTTAATTAGAGTTTTATATTTGTAGGTTCTAAGTTGTAGCTAAAGTAAACAAGTGATAGCATAATTTTGTGAGGAGAGGAATGGTTGTTGTTGTTGGTACTAAGAAAAAATCACGTTTTAGAAATGGAAGTTTGTTGGTAGAGAGGCTTGGTTGGTCTGGCTCCGTAATTGAGTTCGGTCCACGTTTATCTCTAGGCCGATGCTGAATTTTCTGTGCAGCCTCAACTCTCCTACAAGTTATTTACTAATAAAATCAACTCCATTTCTAAGGCCTATACTGTTCAATCCATTAAGGCCCATCTCTATACATATATCAAATCTAATGTATGGACATTTTTGGGTTTGGAATATGAAAATGATTGCCAACAAAAAAAATGAATTATTTATTTCGAATGGGCTTTTCATCAATCAATTGAGCTAGCTGTGGCGCCGAGTTATGTCCACTCTGGTGGATACTAGCTTTCATTTTTTTTTTTTAAGCTTTCATTTTCTTCCAAACATTGTAGATCTTAATTAATTTGTTTGGAAAGCTATGCAAAGATGGATACGGTTAAATTGATCGGATGAGCTAGTGGTGAGAACTTCCCAAGTGTTTGTCTAATCTGGAGTTTAGTGTGCACCTAGAAGTACTCTGTTAATGTTGGGCCATACCGTTAAAATGTGGGGATAAACGAAGAATAAATGGTTTAGGAATCATCTGGTTCAGCACATAGCACACGAGTTTGTGTTGGCCTCATGCATGAACTGTACCAGGTTAGAAATTTTTCCACAGAAGAATAAGGTTTCTTCCTTTTAGATTTTAATTTTAACTTCCATTTATCAAAAATTTAGTATCTGCTAGCAACTTGTTAAAAAAAAAGACTAAAAATGTATCAAAGTATCAATATTTCAGATTATAAATCTAAAATAGTATGACGAGTAAATACAATACATTTATGTAAATTAATTCATGTATGTGTTGATATATATTTGGGTTTTAGACTTTTAGGTGTTGATAATTTTAAAATTTGATAAATAAAACTATTTTCGAACAATGTCATTTTTGCATTTTTCTAGGCTGTTAACCTGATGCTAGCATAAATTAAAATTCAGAAATGGAACTTTGTTAATTGGATTTTATGTATTAAATCGGGTACAAGTTTTAAGACTGATTAATTTAGATGTGGTGACAACGAAGAAAGTCTCAAGTCACTAAATTTTTAAAAATCTTAAAAAAACTCAGCCTTTCGAAAATTCTAGAAAACGCAACTAAACTAATTCACTTAATCGGTACCATAATTTTTTATTTGTTTGTTGAAATTCCAAAGAATGAAATTACAAGTCACAAAATTAGAAGGTTTCAATGTTCAAAGTATCCAAATACTCCACATTTACTCTTGGCCGATGTTGAATTTTCTGTGCAGCCTCCAATCCTTCTAGGCTATCTACACTTTATTTACCAATAAATCAACTCAATATATGGTTTTGGATTCATCTGGTTCAGCACTAGCACACGAGTTTAGGTATGGCCTCATCACTCATGCATGAATTGTACAAGGTTTGGACATTTTCCCACATAAAATAAGGCTTCGCCTATATTTGGATTTGTATGAATAAAAAAATTAGTATCTGCTAGCAGCTTGTTAAAAAAAGAGAGACTAAAATGTATATCAAAGTATCAATATTTAAGACTATAAAGCTAAAATATTATGATGAGAACTAAATATACAATACATTTATGTAAATTAATTTATGATTTTATGTACGTGCATGTTGATAACTTGATATATATTTGGGTTAACATTTTGATAAATAAAATTACGATCTATATTTCGAACAATTAATGTCATTTTAGTATTTTTGTCGGCCATTATAACCTGATGAATTAACATAAATTAAAACTCAGAAATGGAACTTTATTAATTGGATTTTATGTATTAAATCCGGTACAAGTTTTAAGACTAGTTATTTAGATTTGGTGACAAGGAAGAAACTCACTAATTAGACATCTCTCATGGAAAATCAGACCAAACTCAGAAAGAGAAAGAGAGTGCATTATTCGATAGCCAACGAAGCCCAAATTAAGCCCGAGGGATTGCTTTGCAGACAAGAGGGGTCTTCATCTCCAAAGAAAGCTTCAAAGTCTCACTCATATCCACTTTACCACATGGAACCCACTTGAAACTTCCTAGCAACTGAGCCAGCCATAGCTCCACGGTGGCTAGACCCATAGACTTACCAGGACAGACCCTACGTCCAGCACCAAAGGGAGCAAGCCTCAAATCAGATCCCATAATGGGGAAATTATTACTTTCTTGCCCATCAAGAAACCTCTCTGGCTTATACTCATGAGCTTCCGGCCAGACTTTTTCGTCGTGGGTTATAGCCCACATGTTAACCATCGCAGTGGTTCCAGAGGGGATAAAGTGAGTCCCAATCTGAGTGTCGTGAATGGAGAGACGAGCCCATGAGAGGAGAGGACCAGGTGGATGCATCCTTAGTGTTTCCTTGACGATGGCTCTAACGTATGGAAGCTTGGATAGATCTGAGTCTGAGACTTGACGTCCGGAGTCACCCACGACAGCGTTGATCTCGGCCTGCGCCTTGGCTTGAATGTCAGGGTGAAGAACCATCCTAGCAAGGATCCATTCCAATAGAATCGCCACCGTGTCTGTTCCTCTAAATATCATTTCCTAGACGAAAAAAAAAATGTTTATATTGTCTTAATTACTCCTTAACCCATATATGTATATGTATACAT
>CM051369.1:18047973-18080973 GCA_028015245.1 Cardamine occulta
CAATAACACGTTACACGTACTCTTTTTTCGCTTCGGATTTGCGTTTTGCACATCTCAAGGTCGAAACGTGACTTATGACTTTTTGACAGTTTAACCAGAAGTAATACATATTCTCTGACGACTGATTCCTTTATTAATTTGTCCGAAAGATTGTCCAAAGGCAAATGAGAAAATTCAACTAAAAAGTGAAAAAGAAAATATGACAAAGTACTGTACAAGTGTACATCATTTACTACCTTTGCTTCAGCGGTGTAGAATAATTGTCGAAGAAAATGAATTTAGTTTGACAAAAAAAAAGAAGAAAATGAATTTATCCTTTATCGAATCACTTTTGTCTATTACGAGTGATCTAATTATGATATTAACGTGGGATATTTATAGTTTTCTTTTTCACTTTCTGTCATTCAAATCAGCAATAATTAAATTTATCAAATTATGTATGACTTTAGGTCAATTTTTTTTTCCAAAATAGTATTACAGAATATTGAATTAGAAACCAAGTATAGCAAGGATTTTCCATTTCATATATGTATTTTCTTTTTTGCTTTAAACATTTTAAATGACAAAAAAACTCAATTTAACTTATAATAAAAATTCAAATGAATGGTTGATTTTTACTATAAAAAGTATCCGGTTATGAAAACATTAAACACCATTTTGATATAGATGAAGAAACTACAAAAGATTATATGAGTCTGCAGCTGCCAGAGCAAAATAGTATTTGAAACCAATTTTGAAAGATTTCCAATTCCCAAAACCACATAATGAAATAAGTTTTTGTAACATGATGGTACAGTACGTGAATATTTCAATTTTCCTTTTTCCAAGAATGTTTCAAATTAGATTCCCGGATTTTTTAACATATACAATCTTATATAACAAAAAAATATGGTTGTTGAAAGTTTAAACTGCGTTCGAAAATAAATCATATATATTACATGATGTAGTCTCTGGTTTGAAGAGATGTATGAGTCTAAGGTTCATAAATTTTAAATTAAAAAATAATAAGTTGTCATATTGACGTTTTGAATAGTAATATCTAATTTTTTTGCGTAAATTTCAAAAGTATGAGCGTGGATTTCGGTTTGTACTTATTGGGTTATTAGGTTGTGAATGGATACAACGGTAGGGGCGAACAAAACTATTTATGGATTAAATTAGTTTTTTTACCATTCATAAGTTATAATTTGTAGTGGAACAAAAAAAAACAAAATTTTTTATTGCGGATCAATTACGATCCGCTTTCACATAAAAATAAACTAAGATCGTAACGGTACCACTCCAAAAATATGATGGTTTAATCCGCTGATGGTTTAGTACACTCCGTTTACAATAACCATTCGAAACCTTAGTTAAAAAGAAAATTAGTGAAAAAATAATAATTAAATAGAATTAATTGTAGGTATTGTAGCTATCTATTAAAGTAATAGTATTATTTGGAAATGGTGTTGCAACTCATAAAAGGAGAGTGTATTCAAGAAAGAATTCGAAGAGACTGGGGTTTAGTGAGTTTCTGGATAATTTTGATGAATTTTGGTTAATTATAAAAGTTATTGTGATTTGTTATTAAAATTTTCTAAAATTTCATATAAAACTATAAAAATTAAATATTTATAATTTTAAAAATAAATTCCACTAAACTTCTTAAAATCATCTAAAATCTCTAACTTGAGTTTTCCATAACAGTGCTAGTCCATAACACTTAATTTTATAAGATAATTTAAAATTTATGTTCTAATTGTGAAGAATATCTCACATCGATATAGAAATGGACCTTGAGTAGATGAAGAGATATGAGTCAATCTACTATATGCCATTGGTTTTGAATTGGAAGTCTATAAAACTTAACATTGTATTAGAACCCGAACACACGCTGTCCCACCAAAATCGTTCGTCTATCGAAAGAGATCCGATCAATTTTAACTGATCAAACCTTGAAATTAATCCTATAATAGGATATTATCGAGATCAATGATTAGAAGGACCATGATCTCAGAATAAAAAGTGAAGAATATCCCACATCAAATATAAAAAAAAATCTTGAGTAAAATATAAAAAAATATGAGTCGATTCACTCATTGCTAATTAGTTTTGAGTCAAAAGCTCATGTAACTTAACATTAATTACCTAAAATTTACTATTCTAATACAAATCACTTCAAATTCTTGTTTGAATACACTCTAGGCCAAACATAAGTGGCTAACTAAGAAAAGAATACGTGCAAGAACCTCCATCTAAAAAAAAAAGTTGTTTTCCACTAACAAAGTATATTGAATAAAAAGGATATCTCCTTTGACCTAAAAAAAAAAAGGAAATCTCTTATTACTAATCCACGGGTCAATTCACCCCAAAAACGACGCCGTCGGCTGCATACGAGCAACGCACGTCGGCTGCATACGAGCAGCGCACGCTTATAAAATAAATAGCTCTGCACTCCTTCCAAAAATTTCTCACTTGCCACCCAAGTGAAAAAAAAAGCTCTTTTTTTTCTTTTTTTTTTTTTGGTTAACAACATACAAAGCTCTTTCTTCTCTCTATCTTCTTCTTTTTCATCATAAAGAAAATATAACAGAAATATGTAAAGAAAAAGCACACCAAAAAAAAAAAAATCTGTATGAGAAGGAAATATATGAAAAGAGAAGTAGAGTATCGAGTAAAAACAGAATGTCCATAAGACGCATCTATCCGTGCCTTAATGTTCTTATCAAACGATCTAGTCCTTTATCTGTATGATCCATCGATCACAAGTACACAACAATAAAATCTCTCTTTAGCTTCTAATTATTCAATTCAAGAATCAAGAATGGTGCGAACACCGTGTTGTAGAGCAGAGGGGTTGAAGAAAGGAGCATGGACACAAGAAGAAGACCTAAAGCTTATCGCTTATGTTCAAAGACACGGTGAAGGAGGATGGCGAACCCTTCCTGATAAAGCTGGTATGTCTTTTATTTTATTTTCAGTTAATTATTCCTTTGGCTAATTAATTTAGAATATTCAATCAGCTTTTCTTTGCACTGTATAACTAATTAATGTTTTCAATCATTACAACATTATAGGACTCAAAAGATGTGGCAAAAGCTGCAGATTGAGATGGGCGAATTATCTTAGACCTGACATTAAACGTGGAGAGTTTAGCCAAGAGGAGGAAGATTCCATCATCAACCTCCATGCTATTCATGGCAACAAGTAAGTTTTACCTATAATGGCCAAAAAAACTAAATTATAATGGCCATCGAAAGGCTCAGACAAAAACATAGGTTCGATTATTTCAAATAAATTTTTTCTGTATTTGCATTTCTGGTTTTTAATTATAAAATATGATATATATCCTATTTTCATTTGATTGTTTTTGGCTTCATTCTAATTGCATTTTTAGTTTGAAATTATTAAAGCGGATGAAAAGCAATTTATTATTGTTATTGCAATTTTATAAAATTTTGGTTGACAACCAATAATTTAGCTACGATGTAAAGGTATAATAAAATAAAATAAAACAACATCCCTCCTTCCCCCACTTCTCTTATTAACCATCACAAAATGTGTGTTTCATGAAAGTGACGCTATAGTGGCGATTTGGTATACACATATTTGCTAATAAAGAACTTTTTATTGATCAGATGGTCGGCCATAGCTCGTAGGTTACCTGGAAGAACTGACAATGAGATCAAGAACCATTGGAACACTCACATCAAGAAACGTCTAGTCAAGATAGGTATCGATCCGTTGACCCACAAATCCCTTCTTGATGGTGCCGGTAAATCATCCAACCATCCAGAGACCCCACAGCCGGAGAAAAACAGCGCTCATCAGGAGGAAGATGATCAGATTTCTGACAGTAAAATGTCGTCAAGATCATCATCAGCTCGGTTCTTGAACAGAGTAGCCAACAGATTTGGTCAGAGAATCAACCACAGTGTTCTGTCTAATATTATTGGAAATGGTGGCCCACCCACTAGTCACACTACTACTACTACAAGTGCTTCTGTTCACTATGAATGTGAAAGGTCAACGAGTTCTTCCTCCGCACCATCCTTTTCGAATCTCCTCATTAACCAAAAACATAATAGTCGATACAACATCATTGTCCTCGTCCACGTTCTCTGACTCCTCCGATACGTTAATGTACGACGGTATCTTCGGTGACATTGAAGACATGACGCAATTTTCATCAAGATTTTTGAGTGATGTTGTACCTCATGATGATGAAGAGTTCTTGATGTTGGGTGAGTCTTGTTTGGAGAACACTTCGTTCATGAGGGAATTTGCAATGATTCTTCAAGAGGATAAAATTGAGACGACGTCGTTTAATGATAGCCACGTGACACCGGTCAATGAAGTTGATGAGTATGACTCCTTCGAAGGGATTGACAACTATTTTGGATGAGTATAGCTTCCTGTTCTACAGTTGTGATGATGATGAAAATTTGGCATGTAAATCAATTAGAATTTGATTTGCTGTGGTTTTATTTTTCAGATTACGCGGTTTTTGACTGTTTGATACATAAGAAACAAAAGGTGATTAAAAAAAGGAAAACTTATGAATAATGTATGATATCGGGTTTGAATCTGAAACAACATTCTATTTAGTATTAATTGAAAAATCCATATTTAAACGTGTACCTCGAAATAAATAGTTAATCCTTTATCAAAAAAGGTTAAATGTTGAAAAATGACTTTCAGTTGTCATTACACTAATTAAATGATTAATAAAAATATTTTGTTTATTTTAAATGATATATATATATATGCACATATAAGAAAAAAAATCTTCTCAAGATCTATTTTTTAACTGTTGTTTATAGAAATATTTTATATTAAAAAAGTGGTTCCTATATATTCACTATGCGG
This sequence comes from Cardamine occulta, assembly GCA_028015245.1. Lineage (NCBI taxonomy): Eukaryota > Viridiplantae > Streptophyta > Magnoliopsida > Brassicales > Brassicaceae > Cardamine > Cardamine occulta. The sequence continues at coordinate 18,052,822 of CM051369.1, forward strand.
GTAAAAAAATACCAAACCGACAATCTTTAAAAAATGTTTATTAAAAACATGTACAGTTCAAATATCACAAGGCGACTAATATATATGATGGATAAAGATATCCAACATGTAATAATAAACATATATCTATATAATTTTGAGTAAATGTCAAGAAATTAACTTGTGTCAATATTTAAACTATAATATCACTGATAGTTTAAATATTGACACTAGTTAATTTTTGACATTTACTCAAAATTATATAGATTTTGATATTTAAACTATAATATCACTGATTTAAAAAGAAATATCACTGATTTGATATTTTCTAAAATTATATTCCGCACTATAACAAGGAACTATACATAATTCTCTAATATAATTAATCACTAAATTGACAAATGAAAATATAATTAACAAACGTGATATTGTTGAGTTCGTTTAATTAACCATCTCAATACTCACAGATATCTATTATTGTTTTGGTTTAGTATGCATATTGCATAATGTACCAATTTCACTATTGAATTGATGATTCGTGAGTGGACAAGCTAGATAACCGCCACAGCGAGCAGGTGAGATACCTGATCATTGATATATTTATATATTATCTTTTCGGTTCCACTTATTTGTTTTTGTTAATTACTTAATTTTTTTTTCCAACCCGTTCCACCTTAAATGAAACATGTACACGCATGTAATAATTATTAATATCGATGTACGCTATAATATATAATAAGTAATATATTCGACTATGTCGGGATTCGAGAAAATTTTAAAATTATATGAAAATTTAAATTACTTAATAAAATATAGTTGAATGTATATACTTTTGATAATACAAAAGTATTAAGTGGGATCCCTTATATTTTTAAATGGATCTGAATTCAAATACGAACTTCTTTTTAAAAAATAATTCATGTTGTATAGGATGAGTCGTTGAGAATATACAAGACTTACAAGTCATGGTAGTCCATTGCGATGGCACGTGATTGTGGGACTCTTGATTTTTCAATGATCCATGACGTAAATTCCAACTTAAGATATAATGGACTCAAGATTTGCATAATTATTTATTTCACAAATAATTTTCAACATTGGCTCCTTCCACTTGGCATTTTACGGGATAAACCAATTGAAAGCTTATTATTGTTTGTATTAAATTGATAAAATTATACTTATTCCCATAAGATATGCTTAATTCCGTTTCTCACTCCAACTCGAATTCAGTAATCAATCATATTTAATGAAATACTATAATAAGTGTATACATAATACAATAGTAGAAGATAAAAATACGATTTGCTTTTTCCAAAAGTGAAGTCACCATCTAAGTCCTATGCTACTCCGAGCCTTCCTCACTAAAGTGATTATACTTCCTCGTTGTATCTTTTTTGTGGCACTTGATTACAAACAAAAGTGTCTATGAAAAATTACAAGATTTGGTAAAGTTTGATTACAAACAAAAGTGTCTATGAAAAATTACAAGATTTGGTAAAGTGGAGATTTCTTTATGCATTTTAAACAACTACGTACATCCATATATACAATGTTGTCGATGTTTTCATTTTTGTTTGGTTAGAGTATTCGCACACGTTTAATTAGGAGAGTATTGAAATACATATGATACAGGTTGGATTGTATAACTGGTGGACTTAACGTGTTACTAGCTTATCAATCTGTATGTTGTGGTCGAAAAATGGTCCGAGTTTGTTTGGTTTTTGTATATAAATTGAATAAATTGTTCTATATATGATATAAGAAAATTTAATTAGAATCCACAACTGGAAGGAAAAAGTGACTAATTTACTACTACTACAATATCTCACATTTGGAAGAAAAAGTGTCATCACTAAATGACTATCACTAAAATATCTCACATCAGAAAAAGAGAAAAAATAGTAAGTGGGTTAAAAGTTCAAGGGCATCTCTTCACTAAGTGGGTTTTGAGAAAGAGTTATATCCGTTGGGCTTTTAAGGTGTTTGTTAGGCATAAAACTAGCAGAATTTCGAACATCATGTGCTAGATAAAATAGTTCAATTCAATTATCGATTTATGCGTATGTTCCTTATCCGTTTTGAGGTTGACTGGTTGCGGTGGTGACTGTATTTTTTGTTTTGAAATTTTTGGCTATAGAATAATAACTGATTAAAAAATAACAAATTAAAGTATTATTGGCTTTAGAAAGATAGTATATATCACTCCTTAACAAGAAGAACAATGCTAAAAAAAGCAGAGAAGAGATTTGTTATCCAAATAATCAATATTGATTAAGAAAACGTTTTTTTGGACATACATATTTTGTGATTTTTATACATTATTGGACGCATATTTTTTTTTTGTAATATGATTTTTTCATGTCGACATCCAATTCACTAATTGAACTTCTATTTTCGCCATACAAATTTATAATTTAGTACTTATCTTAATGCTAAGCATTATTACTTACTATATTAATTATTGTTGTATTCATCTACAAAAATGTAATATATATTACTTTTAACAGAGGTTTTTGGACAAATTAAAGCTGCAATCAAAAGGAGAACCTTAACACATTAGTCGACACTCAGCCATCACAGCACTAGTTGCACACTGTGACTTAACCACCACAATGATGACAATGAAATTTCACATCAAATTCCTCGACGAATATGTTGTTGTTCAGAAAGCTGTGACTCCTCTTCTCTCCTTGGATTTTCAAAGAAACATTAACAGAGGTGTGGAAACGTGTCTTGATGCCTTTCACCGTAAATAGAAATACCTCAATATCTCACCCTGGCTCATTAGTCCCGGGTTCAGTGGGCCGGGTTATTGGCTTTCTTCTACGGTCTCATCGAGCCACCAAACAGAAGATTACATGTTTTGGGATTAGGTTATGATATTAACATCGATAATAGGATATCCAGAGCACGGGTGTGATTCATAGATATCACAGATATTTAAGGGCCCGACTGGTTTAAACACTGTGGTTACGGTTGTGGGAGTTTGCGGAAGCAGGTAATTGCGGTTATAGACGTTATCAAGTGATTTGTACGTCTCGTTTAACAATTAAAAACGGGTGCTGCAAAAAAAATTTAACTGGTTGACAATATATTTACAATATATAAAATTTTATAAGAAAAAATTGTATTAATATAATAATATTTTAAAAATGAATTTTAAATAAAATTTAGAATACCTAATTAAAATTATTTATTTTAAGAGGTTTGAAACATTTTTTTATATAAAAAATATTTTTATACTTATAAATATATTTTAGTTTAGTTCATACATATATAAAAAATTTAAGAATTTAATATGGTAATATTTGATAAAAGAAAATAAAATATTTCTTTAATTTTATCGATTTTTTGTAAATTTTTATTAGTATTATAGAAAGAAAAAAAATTTAAAACTAACCATAACCGTCCACAACCGCAAATGTTAGCTGAAAAGAGATTTTAAAATCTGGCAATTCTAAGTGGTTCAGAGCAATTTATAACGATTTTCATGATTATTATTAAACGCTTGCAACTGTAACCCTCTATAAACATATTATTTTTTGTCGGTAATTGCAGATTAATCAATCAAGTTCTGATTTTTTAACTACTTTTTCCCATTTGGAGAAAAAGCAATTCTTTTACGCACATGAGCACCAACCCAACAACTTACGAATCACGTAATAAAACGTGGGTCAAAAATTGCTTCAGTACTAAACTCAATCTAATCTTTGTCCGAACACAGACCACTCCCACATAACTCAACACAAGTCTTTCAACTCCTCTTTCTCTATCTCCAACAATGGAATCAGAATCCCTAACCCCAACGACCGTACTTAACCATGACAAGACCGAGACAGAGTCAACAGAGTTCGAGAAGAATCAGAAACGGTACCAAGACTTAATCTCCACGTTTCCTCACGAGAAAGGCTGGAGACCTAAAGAGCCCCTGATCGAGTACGGTGGTTACTGGTGGGTACAATCTCTCCTCGAAGGTTGTATTCACGCGCAAGAGTTCTTCCAAGCACGACCCAGTGACTTCCTCGTCTGTAGCTATCCCAAGACTGGTACCACTTGGCTCAAAGCCTTAACTTTCGCCATCGTCAATCGCTCACGCTTCGACGATTCTTCGAACCCTCTCCTAAAACGTAACCCTCACGAGTTTGTTCCTTACATTGAGATCGATTTCCCTTTCTTCCCTGAAGTACATGTTCTCAAAGACAAAGGGAACACTCTGTTTTCGACTCATATCCCATATGAGTTATTACCTGATTCTGTTGTGAAATCGGGTTGTAAGATGGTTTACATCTGGAGAGATCCAAAGGACACTTTCATATCCATGTGGACTTTTCTCCACAAGGAAAGGTCAGAACTTGGACCTATCAACAATCTTGAGGAGTCTGTTGAAATGTTCTGTCGTGGTCAGATTGGGTATGGTCCTTATCTTAATCATGTCTTGGCGTACTGGAAAGCTTACCAAGAAAATCCAGATCGGATTTTGTTCCTCAAGTACGAGACTATGAGAGCTGATCCTTTGCCGTATGTGAAGACACTAGCTGAGTTTATGGGTTATGGATTCACAGCTGAGGAAGAGGAGAAAGGTATTGCTGAGAAAGTGGTGGATCTTTGCAGCTTCGAGACATTGAAGAATCTTGAAGCTAACAAAGGGGAGAAAGACAGAGAAGATCGTCCTGGTGTTTATGCGAATAGTGCGTATTTCAGGAAAGGAAAGGTAGGAGACTGGTCGAATTATCTGACTCCAGAGATGGCATCTCGTATCGATGGGCTAATGGAAGAGAAATTTAAGGGCACTGGCTTGCTTGAACATGGTAAATGACTGGTTCTTGTTTCTAGCAATGACTGATCTTTATATGCTTTGTTTACAGCAGAAACTTTGCTCCTTGTCTTAGTTTGATTCTAAAATGTAATAAGTCTGGTTTTATCCAAGTGTATTGTTTCTAATAAAAGGAATTGGCTTTGTAACGCCATTATTTATCTTCTTTCATCTTTGCTTACTATATGAAGAGTCTTGATCAGTTGTAACTTTTTTCAATCTTTTTCTTTGTGATTACATTAAATTGAGTACGGATTTGTATTAATTCAAGCGTTTAGAATCATAAATCGAAAGATATTTCTCTTGTTATAAATAAGATGATAAAGACAATAATGAGAATACAGAACCAAACAGAACAAAACAGAGCATACTCTGTTTCGCACCAAATAACATAAGGACCAGAAGAACTCAAAGACAACAACAGATTCAGTTATCATGTTGAAGCAAGCCAGTATCTTTGAACTTCTCTTCCACTAACCCATCAATACGAGCAGCCATCTCCGGAGTCAGATAATTAGCCCAGTCTCCAACCTTTCCTTTCCTAAAATACGCACTATTCGCATAAACAGCAGGACGATCCTCTCTCTCTTTATCACCTTTGTTAGCTTCAAGATTCTTCAACGTCTCAAAGCTACAAAGATTTACCACTTTCTCAGCAACACCTTTCTCCTCTTCCTCATCAGTGAATCCATAACCCATAAACTCAGCCAATCTCTTCACAAACGGCAAAGGATTAGCTCTCATTGTCTCATACCTAAGAAACAAAATCCTATCTGGATTCTCTTGGTAAGCTTTCCAATAACCTAAAACATGATCCAAATAAGGACCATACACAGATAAACCTTTACAAAACATATCAAAGCTCTCCTCAAGACTCGCTAATTGACCTTCTTGCGACTTCTCTTTATGGAGAAAAGTCCACATAGAGATGAAAGTATCCTTTGGATCTCTCCATATGTACACCATCTTACAACCCGATTTCACAATCGAATCGGGTAATGACCCGTTTGGGATATGGGTAGAGAATAGTGGATTCTTTCTGTCTTGAAGAACATCAACGGTTGGGTAAAACGCGAAATCGATCTCAACGTAAGGCACGAACTCGTGAGGGTTACGTTTGAGGAGTGGATTCGTTGCGTCATCGAACCGAGATCGGTTAACGATCGCGTACGTTAGTGCTTTGAGCCAAGTCGTACCGGTTTTTGGGTAGCTACAAACGAGGAAATCGGTGGGTCGTGCTTCGAAATGGTCTTTGGCGTGAAAAAGACCTTCGAGGAGACATTGTTGCCACCAGTGTCCGTTGTATTGGGTTAAGATCTCGTCTGGTCTCCAGCCTTTGCTCTTTGGAAGTGTAGCGATGAAATCTTGGTACTTCTTCTGGGTTTTTCGAACTCTGTGAGTTCAACTTCGGATCCGTTTTGGCTTTTGTTTGATTCCATTGCGGATGGAGTTTGAGTGATTGAATTAGAAGGTAAAATTGGAAAAAGCTCGAATTGAGAATTATTTGAGAGATGAGAAAAGGATTTTATAATAGAAGGTGAGATTTTGGTAGGTGATGATGGCTTGATTATACGACAAAATTTAAGGGTCGCATCATTTGAATTGAAGTGATTAACAAAATTATATTTAACTTAACGGGTTAAGCCGTTTGAGGCTTATATAAATTTGTCTTGCGTTGGTAAAATTGAATTTTGTTTTTATTTTTTTTATTTTATATTGAAAATTTCTGATGTATAATGTGTTTTTTTAATTAGAGTTTTATATTTGTAGGTTCTAAGTTGTAGCTAAAGTAAACAAGTGATAGCATAATTTTGTGAGGAGAGGAATGGTTGTTGTTGTTGGTACTAAGAAAAAATCACGTTTTAGAAATGGAAGTTTGTTGGTAGAGAGGCTTGGTTGGTCTGGCTCCGTAATTGAGTTCGGTCCACGTTTATCTCTAGGCCGATGCTGAATTTTCTGTGCAGCCTCAACTCTCCTACAAGTTATTTACTAATAAAATCAACTCCATTTCTAAGGCCTATACTGTTCAATCCATTAAGGCCCATCTCTATACATATATCAAATCTAATGTATGGACATTTTTGGGTTTGGAATATGAAAATGATTGCCAACAAAAAAATGAATTATTTATTTCGAATGGGCTTTTCATCAATCAATTGAGCTAGCTGTGGCGCCGAGTTATGTCCACTCTGGTGGATACTAGCTTTCATTTTTTTTTTTTAAGCTTTCATTTTCTTCCAAACATTGTAGATCTTAATTAATTTGTTTGGAAAGCTATGCAAAGATGGATACGGTTAAATTGATCGGATGAGCTAGTGGTGAGAACTTCCCAAGTGTTTGTCTAATCTGGAGTTTAGTGTGCACCTAGAAGTACTCTGTTAATGTTGGGCCATACCGTTAAAATGTGGGGATAAACGAAGAATAAATGGTTTAGGAATCATCTGGTTCAGCACATAGCACACGAGTTTGTGTTGGCCTCATGCATGAACTGTACCAGGTTAGAAATTTTTCCACAGAAGAATAAGGTTTCTTCCTTTTAGATTTTAATTTTAACTTCCATTTATCAAAAAATTTAGTATCTGCTAGCAACTTGTTAAAAAAAAAGACTAAAAAATGTATCAAAGTATCAATATTTCAGATTATAAATCTAAAATAGTATGACGAGTAAATACAATACATTTATGTAAATTAATTCATGTATGTGTTGATATATATTTGGGTTTTAGACTTTTAGGTGTTGATAATTTTAAAATTTGATAAATAAAACTATTTTCGAACAATGTCATTTTTGCATTTTTCTAGGCTGTTAACCTGATGCTAGCATAAATTAAAATTCAGAAATGGAACTTTGTTAATTGGATTTTATGTATTAAATCGGGTACAAGTTTTAAGACTGATTAATTTAGATGTGGTGACAACGAAGAAAGTCTCAAGTCACTAAATTTTTAAAAATCTTAAAAAACTCAGCCTTTCGAAAATTCTAGAAAACGCAACTAAACTAATTCACTTAATCGGTACCATAATTTTTTATTTGTTTGTTGAAATTCCAAAGAATGAAATTACAAGTCACAAAATTAGAAGGTTTCAATGTTCAAAGTATCCAAATACTCCACATTTACTCTTGGCCGATGTTGAATTTTCTGTGCAGCCTCCAATCCTTCTAGGCTATCTACACTTTATTTACCAATAAATCAACTCAATATATGGTTTTGGATTCATCTGGTTCAGCACTAGCACACGAGTTTAGGTATGGCCTCATCACTCATGCATGAATTGTACAAGGTTTGGACATTTTCCCACATAAAATAAGGCTTCGCCTATATTTGGATTTGTATGAATAAAAAAATTAGTATCTGCTAGCAGCTTGTTAAAAAAAGAGAGACTAAAATGTATATCAAAGTATCAATATTTAAGACTATAAAGCTAAAATATTATGATGAGAACTAAATATACAATACATTTATGTAAATTAATTTATGATTTTATGTACGTGCATGTTGATAACTTGATATATATTTGGGTTAACATTTTGATAAATAAAATTACGATCTATATTTCGAACAATTAATGTCATTTTAGTATTTTTGTCGGCCATTATAACCTGATGAATTAACATAAATTAAAACTCAGAAATGGAACTTTATTAATTGGATTTTATGTATTAAATCCGGTACAAGTTTTAAGACTAGTTATTTAGATTTGGTGACAAGGAAGAAACTCACTAATTAGACATCTCTCATGGAAAATCAGACCAAACTCAGAAAGAGAAAGAGAGTGCATTATTCGATAGCCAACGAAGCCCAAATTAAGCCCGAGGGATTGCTTTGCAGACAAGAGGGTCTTCATCTCCAAAGAAAGCTTCAAAGTCTCACTCATATCCACTTTACCACATGGAACCCACTTGAAACTTCCTAGCAACTGAGCCAGCCATAGCTCCACGGTGGCTAGACCCATAGACTTACCAGGACAGACCCTACGTCCAGCACCAAAGGGAGCAAGCCTCAAATCAGATCCCATAATGGGGAAATTATTACTTTCTTGCCCATCAAGAAACCTCTCTGGCTTATACTCATGAGCTTCCGGCCAGACTTTTTCGTCGTGGGTTATAGCCCACATGTTAACCATCGCAGTGGTTCCAGAGGGGATAAAGTGAGTCCCAATCTGAGTGTCGTGAATGGAGAGACGAGCCCATGAGAGGAGAGGACCAGGTGGATGCATCCTTAGTGTTTCCTTGACGATGGCTCTAACGTATGGAAGCTTGGATAGATCTGAGTCTGAGACTTGACGTCCGGAGTCACCCACGACAGCGTTGATCTCGGCCTGCGCCTTGGCTTGAATGTCAGGGTGAAGAACCATCCTAGCAAGGATCCATTCCAATAGAATCGCCACCGTGGTCTGTTCCTCTAAATATCATTTCCTAGACGAAAAAAAAATGTTTATATTGTCTTAATTACTCCTTAACCCATATATGTATATGTATACATTTGTACTTACCCAAAGCACGGCGATCATATCAGAGTCGGAAAGTCTGCTGCTACCTTGCATGCCAAGTAAGACATCGACAAAGTCATCCTCATTAGTGATTTCTTCTTGATTCTCATTAAGAGACCTTTTTGATTTGTGGTCGTTGATTATCTTACCGACGAACACATTCACCTTGCCAACCAAACTACGGCATCTTCTCCTCACGCCTTGTAGATCTAACCACCTCATTCCCGGGAAATGATCACTCCAGTTGAAGATTCCGAGAAGCTCATAACCTTCTGAAACCAAATGCTCCAGTTCATTGCTCTCTTTCAAGTTATTGTCGTTGAAGTTGTATGTTTTACCGAAAACGCTAGACATCACATTGTCGAGTGATCCGAAATGCAAGATCTTTTTTATATGAACTTCTCCGTAACTCTCCATTGCATTCTTGATCTCTCGTACCATGTTTTGACCGATTTGTTGACGGGATTCGCTGAAACCGGAGATTCTCTTTGGGCTAAAGAGATGAGTCGAAGAGATTCTCCTCAGCTCTCTCCAGTAATCACCAAAGGGAGCAAACCCCATGGCTCTGTGAAAGAGCAACTCGTAAGCCGACTCTTTCACGGGTCTGTCTGCGAAAGCAGAGCTGTTTAAGAGCTCTTTTGCTGTCTCCGGTTCACTGGTTATCACAAACCGGGTCAACCCGACAGAGAACGCCATGAGAGCTTTTGCTTTGCAAGTGTTATTAGCAATATTGGCGAGGATTCTGTGTGTCAAGGCGTTGTTGGTGAAAGCCAAGAGAAGGCCAATGATAGGGAGACCAGAGGGGCCAGGGATAGCGGGTCCAGTTTTAGACTCGTGTCGGGTATGGAAACGAGCTTTGTAGAGTGCCCAAGCAAAACCACCTGGAGTCAACCAAAAAACGAAAATGGAAATAAAGAGGAAAATGCCGAAACAAAGCTCGACATTCAAAAATTGAAAAGATCTAGATTGAGAAACAAAGGAAAGATACGTAACAATAGCCATTTTCTTAAAGAAAGAATTAGGGATTTTTTTTAGTTAGTGAACCAAAGAGAAGAAAATGTTTGATGATGATGATGATGATGATGCTAAGATAGAGTGTGACTGTTTCTTATACAGTGGAGGAATTTTACTAGAGTTAGATGGGTTCATAAAAACTAAGTATACTTTAACCATGGTTAATATTTTTTTAGAAATAAGCAACTAGCAGCATTTAATATTTTTCTAGTTTGATGGAGTTGCCCTTTGGTTGCATGGTTTATACATGTTTTGGCTACTTTTCATCCAAATTAAGACATTATATGTACCTACATATTTTAAAAATGATGTTAAATAAAGTTACCTTTAAAATGATTTGATTCAAAAATTATAACAATTGTAAACACAATCTTTAACGATAATTTTCTAAGAAGATATATATATATATATCATGTAAGGAACCTATTTCTAAAAAGATGCTTTATAAATTATAAATATAGTCAGATATAAGGTATGTAGCGTATTAATAGAAGATCATGTTCTATCCATGAAAATTGACAAAAGTGACGGAGGAAAATATATAGAAATAAAATAATAGTAATTAAGAAGTAACTATATTATCATTGTCTTTTATCCACACAAAAAAACTATACGATAATTGATACATGATATGCAATATGGTCGGTTAAATTTGATATTAGGATTTGACTGAAATGTGAATGAGTTATATAGGGTTGGCTATCTAGGAAGTTTAAAAAATTAAAGGGCTACAACCAAAACTAATTTATATGTTTGATTAGTATTTTGGTATACATAGTAGTAACATATGTAGATGTGGGCATAGTTCCGACCAACTCATAAATCTATGAAAAATGTATCTTAGCAAGATATCATGTGTGTGTACGGTATAGTGATTTACTTCTAGTAAATTTTAATTTAAGAAAATTCTAGAAACCACAACTTTTTGAAAATTTTAAAAAGCTCAACTAAATCAATAGTCACTTAATAGGTACCATAAATTTATTATTTTATTAAAATTCCAAAGGTGAAAAAGCTAAAAAATTAGAGAATTTCAATTTTCAAAGTAAATTTCAAAAAAAAACTTTTAAGTTTAAAAATGAATTAACGATGCCAATATTAATATATGGACGTGTTTTCTACCTAGATATTCCATTGGGACTTCCCGAAATTAATAATGAAATCGTTAAAGATGGATTTGCTTCTATCTAACCCAGCAAAAAGTCATTGTTTCCTCACTGTCTCTTAAAAACGCACATAAGGCAGTCGACAGTGTCGGTTCTTGATGCAAACTTATACTATATCTTAATAAAATGTAAAAATAAAACTAAGGGATGGAGATGGGCCCTTTGACTAATTTGTACTTGTGTTGGACATGAATTACAGAAAATAGAAACGTGAACAACCGAATATAAAATTTGTTAGGTCATTATATTGTATTAATTTTTTATAAAATCAGTTTATACGTTGTGAGCTAATGATAACGAACTGATTATTGATGATTATTCGAGCCTTGGATTCCATATAATCCTTCACACCAAATTTTCTTCTTTCCGCCTATAACAACACATAAATCTCTTAGCAAAAATCCAAAATTAACAAATTATTCAGGGTAAAGTTTGGATCCATATGAATTAAAAAAAATGAATGGCTTATCAGAGTTATATATAGTCATATTACTTCCTTTTGTTTTTCTTTCGAGAGCTAGATTTATTAGTTTAGGTTTGTAATCAGTTAAGTTCAGTATAAATTTTGACACTGGAAACCAAAAAGAAATTGTATAAATCAACTTACACAGATCATCTGCATATTTGAACATCTATGATTGACAGATGTTATATTAACAATTTCGGGGTTTGAAGCTGCATATTTGATATTAAGTTTTTTTTTTTTTGGTCTGCATTACTGCATTAGAAAAGAATTTGGTAAAACATTCTGAGAAAGTTAAGTTTACAAAAGTAAAATCAAAAGAACATGATCTATCACCATATTTTAGACAAGTTTAAATTTATAACGGGCACGAAAATGGAATAAATAAAAAGTGTAAACTTATTAAATAAACTTCTTAATAAACAGTTAGTTAGACTGTTAACACATATCTTATAGAACTATTAGTCAGTTGGTTATATAACTCATAAAGTCTTGTAGTCTTATCAATTTGTTTTACCTTGTTCCATCTTCGACTCTTATAAAGAATGTTTTATTAATGGTTATTTCTGTTAAACTGATAGGACCACAATAATTTTCTCATAAATTGCTGAAGAAATATTGAATCCAACTATAATGGTCTGTAAATAATTTATGTATTGGCTTAATTGAATCATATTATCAAATACGTCACGAAACATAGTAATATGGTGGCCATGCAGGATGCAGGGTATGGACCAAACATAGCCTCGACCTCGTTAACCACAAAATTGTCTCCTTCAACATTGATACCACACACTCAGAGTGACACATATATGCCATATAAAATTGAAGCAACGCTCCATATTATATATGTGTATGTGTGTGTGAATGGTTATAGGTTGTCTTAGTTCAAGAGACAGTTGAAGCTGGCTCGTGATGATGCTTAAGGAGAAAGCAAATGTCACAAATCGTGTGGGGTCTTCAAATATTAATTCTATTTCAAATTTTCAACTATTTCTAACGGAAAACCGTTGTTAGATACGTTGACCAAGTCAAAGATGCTATTTGACCAACTGTCGTGCCTTCATCCAAGTCTAAACACTTGCTTGTGCTTCAGTCTCTTAATATATATATATATATATACTTCTTATTGGATTTGATTTTCGTAAACATCGTAACATTTATATCTGTTTATTTTATATCTTATTCAAATTTTATCTAACAAGTTTTGTTTATCGTTTCTTTAGTAGACAAGATTCCTTTTATTTTCAAAATAGTTTATCTTACTTTTAAATAATATAGGCCGGGCCTAGCATAGATTTTTCTCAAAGTTGCCAAAACGGGCCACAAACCAGCCCATGTAACATCTGTAACTAAATTAGTTACAATTTGAGTTTTAAGAACCAAAGTCATTCCATTTGCTCACCAAATCCTTCAGGCATGGACTCTGAATCAAAACGCATTTGCGCATTGGTAAAGATGCCTTCCCTCCAAGAAGCAGAACCAGAGAAGTAGGCATGATTATTCCGTACTTTTTTTGTCAAGAGGCTGCATTGTCCTCTGAAGAGTCGAGCCATCAACTTGAGGAAATTTAAATCAGACTCCATAGCTCCTGGAACTTTCCTGATAACCCATATCGTATCAGAGCAGCTCGTAGTAAAGTCAGGGAGCAAAAACCCACCAAAGAGTGGCCAATCATTGGCAATCTTTGCTTCAAGTAACGCAACATCCAAATCTACTAAGCAACTGACTCTACAAAGGACTTCATGTTCACCACATCTTCTTTTGTTGTTAGATGGCTAGGTGGCTTCATAAGCTTCCAAAGCCCAGCAGGATGTCGTTTTTTCACTTGGATCTCTTTTCTCTTACCAAATATTCTTTCGCACTCTGGGTACGGCTTCACGTATAAATTATAGAATCTTTTCATGCTTGGTTTTATCAAACCTTTCAATCCAATATCACAACCAATCCCGCCTTTCAGTTTCAAGTAATCAATCACATTGTACCGCGCGATAATCTGCTTCTGGAGATTAACCCCTAGATACTCTGGTACATCAGGTAAGCAATTAATATGAAAACCCATCCTGTTTGATAAAAACTCAATCTTCTTCTCTATTTCATCAATCTCATATAAGATCACCCTTGGCTCTTTCCACACAACCTTAAATGCGTCTCTACGAATCAACCCGTATTTGCATAAACAATCAACTCTAAGTTTCACTTCAAACCCAGCACGAAATGCTCCCTCACTGAGAATACTAACTCTAATCACTTCTCGACATTTCAATGTGTTGACCAACTCCAAACACCGCGGAAGCTCTCCTAACTCCAACCCAAGAACTCTCGGTTCTCTAGCAATCTCTTTCTTTATATCATCTTTACTAAATCCCATCTTTATGAACTCATCAAGCAATGGCTTAAGTCTAGTCTCAGTACCAATCCCTAAAAAACTCAGGAAAAACATGAAAGAATCTCTCAATGTTATCTCGAGGAATATCGATTCCAACTAAAAATTCTATCTTTCTGCGAATTTCAATCTCATTCACTAGAATAACACCTGGAAATGCACTTAGAATCCTACTCACAGTACTATCACAAAACCCTAAACCCTTCAAAACCTTCGTGCATTCATAAAACTTATCAGGACTAATCCCAATTCTACTAGAATGTTCAATGACGCTCTTAATTGCAGAAGATGAGACTCCGTGTTTCCCGCATTCCGAAAGAGGAACTCTCCATTTCCTCAGGAACTCCGATCTCAGAACATTTGGGCAATCGCAAATCAACGAAACGAGTGATTTCTGAGGGATTTTCAACGATAATAAGATACCGAGAGAATTTTCGGTTTCTACTAAATCCGAATTCAATAATTGGTTGTTCCTTGAGAGGAAGTGCTGGAGAGAAGAAGGAGGGAAGCCATACCTCTGAAGGAGATTCGCGAGCAAAATTCGTTTTCTGTAGTGCGATTGATTGACAGGTGAAAGAATCCGTGAAGAGGGAATTGAAGATAGTGATCTATTTTGGTTGAATAGGGTTACTGTGTAGCCGTGGAGATTGATGAAGGTTTTAAGTTTTGAGGCCATCCGATTTAAGCTTCGGCTTCGAAGGAGGAGAAGATGAAATGTAGTGTAAGATTAAGATGATCATAATTATACGTTTACCCCCTCAAAGTTTTATCTTATTTTCAAAAAGCATCTCACTATTTATTTTTCATCCGAACTATTCCTATTTGCTTGGACCCAAAATCCGAAAAACCTGTCATTGTAAGAAACAGTAACATGTAATGAATTCGAAAACTTTTACCGTATTTGTACCGGTTTAACTTAAGCACGTTTGTATACAAGTGTTAAAACACTAAACCATGTACTAACCGAAACTATACAATTATGGTTAAGTTAAACCAGTACAAATACTGTAATAAAAACATAAGAGCTGATGTGGTAGAATATGATTCAGAAAACAAGATTGGTGCAAGAAAATTTTGAACAAAAACTGATGTGGCAAATGGAGATTTAATAAGAAAATCGAAGAAAAAGGAAAATTTTATTAAGGGGAAAAACAAATGCAAGTTTTTCCTCATTTGTGTGTAGGAGAATCTCAAATGCAAGTTTTTCCTCATTTGTGTGTAGGAGAATCTCAAATGCAAGTTTTTCCTCATTTGTGTGTAAGATAATCTCAAATGCAAGTTTTTCCTCATTTGTGTCAATGAGAATACAAGGTTCCTTTTTATACCTTGGTCGATATAGATACAAGGTTTAGGATTCTTGTTTAGGTCAGCCACTTTAGAGAAAGCGGAGACATAGTTAGATTTTGTCAGTGCCGAATCAAAGTCTTGTCTTGATATCGAGTAAATCTGATTGAGTTATAAAGATTACTTTACCGATTTATAGTAAATATATTTTTGGTGAATAGATTTGTTTCTTCATTTTTGTGTGTTTACCGAACCGTTGTTTGCAGCTATTACGTAAGCACGTATACGAAATGACAGCTTGCGGTTATGGTTACTTTCGATCTTTCTCGTTTTGTAGCCGGTGAGGTTTTCTCAATTGTATATACAATATCTAGTTTTAATTAGATACATGTAACTTGAGATTTTTGAGAGGGAAAAGTCATGGTTCAATTAATTTTTGCAAGGTTTCAAATTTACAATTTCTCTAAACAGAAGGAATTTTTTTTGTTTTAACTTTTAACTCAAAATGAAAGTTGTTCTTGTTATTGCACTTAAAAAACCTGATTTGTTTCACACACATATTTCATGACAATATAATATTCAGAAGTTACTGCCTTTTTCTATATTTTTGCGCCATTTGGTAAAATTTAAAATAAATCCAAAAAAAATAAAGGAGAAAATGCATGCTACTTTCTCTCCCAGGGTCGTCATTGGCTCTTCTTCGCAGCTAACTAAATTGGTGACGAAGCAGCCGAGTCAGAGTCGCCATTTCCTGAGTCATCCTCTTCCTTCTGGCCTCTCTTCTTCTTCTTCTCCGGCCAGCAGCTTTGTTCCTTCTCTTCTATCGCGATCGGGGAAAATTCATGGGTTCTTCGCTAGTACGTTGGGAAACACCAATCTGAAGCTAAAGTTCGGAAATTTTTTGGGATCAAGAGTTGGATTCTTCAGTTCTCAGCTTCCTATACATGGATTCGAGTCTAGGGGTTTTACTGGGTTTCAAAAGCGTGGATGGTATTGTTCCTTTACCTCTCCTTTTTCTCCTCCTATTTGATTTTCCTGGGTTCGAAATCTTTCGTGAAAAAGGTTCAAAATTTATGAGTTCCCTTTCTCTATGTTACCTTGTACCTATTTGTTTCTAGTTTCAATCTACATTACTTGTCTTGAGGATGGAAAATCTGGGAAAAATTCTGGTTTTATTTAGGGATCAGATTAGACAGAGATAATGTGGTTAGTCTACCTTTTATTCAACAACTTGATTTAGGCTTTAGCTTTTGTGGTCAATTTGTGCGTTTGGCTCTTCCGAGAAAAAAGACATGTGAGGATTCAGAAAAGGACGATGAGAAATTACTAGGCTTTACCTGCTTTTTTTTCCATTTCTGTGTAGTTCTTGGTTTGAGCAGCTCAAAGCTCTTTTGATGCGTCTCTCTTTATAGATAGACTAGAAGCTGGACACTAATTAGACTTCCTTAAAAATTTGTTCTCCGGATAATGAAATAACATCACAAATCTTAAATTCTTCACCTCCTTCATTTGATTTTGCGTATGTGGAAACTAAACAATGCAAAAAGAAGAAAATAATAACTTTATTGGGTTTACTTGTGTTTCCTCTGGCAGGAAGTCTTGGTTTGATGGAGCTAATGGTGTAGTTTTTGGGTTGGTAATAGCTAATGCTGCTGTATTTACAATGTGGCAAGTTTCAGACAAAAAATGGATGGCGAAAAATTTTGTGGTCCGACCTCAAAGCTCACAACTTTTTTTTATTATTATTTACTGCTAAACTCTTGTCTTGGATTTGGTTAATCTTTGGTATTATTAACCATGATCTTTGGGCAGCTATCGGAGTACAGTTTTATGACTGGACGTATACACACGTTGATAACTTCGGGTTTCAGTCATGTTGTAACCGGTCAGCTCATCTGGAACATGGTTGGGCTTTGCTACTTCGGAACCAGAGTATGACTCTTTCCTTGTCGTTTATATTTTTGCATATAAATATTTTTCTATGTATTTGATTTCCGTAAATGAGATGAAAAATGCATTCATTTGTTTCCTATGCACTGGCTACTAACGCTCAATCTGGCTCATGTGACTGTAACAGCTAATGAAATTTACAAAGAAACATTCTTAGATAGATATTGGTGGAGTTGGTTAGTTTTTGACAGTTTGCTACGTATTTATCTTTATCTCTTAAACCATTGTTTTTAGATTGCAAGAACCTTGGGGCCGCGCTACCTTTTGAAGATTTACTTTGCTGGGGCGCTTGGTAGCTCTGTTTTCTACTTGAGTAATCATGTTCCCTGGGCTATATCACTCAAGGTATAGAGAAACAGTCAATCTCAAATCATGCTAGGTCCACAAGATTAGTAGGCTTTCATTGATCCTTTTTTCCAATACATTTGAAGTACATGTCATATATGCTATACGAAGTTATGGGGTTTAGATGAAATATGCGTGACCTCTGTGGTGTTTAGACGAATTGATTTATTGATATTGGTTGGTTAATTATACAGGGCCAAAGAGTTGTTCCTAAGGATCAAGTAAAAGTCCCCAACTATCACTTGGTATGTCTTTTTACTCATCTAGTTAAATGATTTTGTCTAAGCATGAACAGACTGGAATCTTTGGTAGATATATAGAGACAGAGACAGAGATGCATTTGTTTTGGATCACTAAATGCTGATGAGGTAAACTCTTTCAAAATTTGTGTACAGGGTGCTAATGGATCTGTGTTTGCCATCACGCTGGTCGATATGATCCTCTTCCCAAAAATTACTACATACTTTGCGTTCATGTTCCGAGTGCCTGCAATGGCTGTAAGGACTCTCTACATACTCGTCATAATTAGTGAAACTCTTCTGACTCTACTAAAATACTCTCACTCTTATATTCTTCAGGGAATCGTACTCTTAGGATTGGACATTAAAAGAATGGTAGAGGTGTGTATTATCTGATAATCTAATCCACATTTGCTTTGAAACTATATGAGACAATCTTTTAGAACCAAACCAACATTTTGGGATTGCAGGGGAAAAATAACACTGTCTCATCGAGATCGAGTCAGTTGGGAGGAGTTGTGGTTGCAGCCATGGCTTGGGCACGACTAAGGAAAGGTCGTTTCTACTGATTACTAACTTACTTTCTCCATTAGAGCTTGGACTTGTTGCAAAGATGAGACTATTGTTTTACCATTTTTTCGTTTTGGATCAATTTAATGGGTTTGGTTGCAATCCAAACTACTATTTCTTTGTTGTCAAAATTGGAACTTCTATGATTCCTTATGTAGATTATTAGGTTATTGTTTTGAGATTTTTTTTCCCCCCTATCACGAAGATTTTGTTTTTTTTTGACGTCAAACGAAGATTATATTCCATTAAAACTGACTTACCTTTTTTATTTTTTTGGTCAATAAAACTGACATACCTAAAATAAGAAAAATGATGATAAGAGCATTTAATAAAATCTCTCAATATAATTATAGACGTCATCAGAGTACCACTAATTATTCATTGGACATACTTGATTTGATGCCTAAAAAGATTACTCATTGGATTAAAAAAATTTAATGACTCCATTTAACAGTTAAAAATAAAAATGAAAAAGTAAAGAAGCTCTGTTTCACGAATCAGTCCATTTTTCATTAACTTCGTTTCACTTAAAATTTTAATTTTAGGTTATTTTGTTTTTTTTTTTTTGCAGTTGCCATTGTTAAAATAACCTAAATCAAAGAGGCACCTTTTATCATCTGTATCGCCATTAGCATTAAAGAATAATTTTGGGATTTTGGATTTCATCTTGTCTTCAATTTTATAATCTCTTTTTCTAAAAGCCCTTAATTTTCGCGCACTTTCTCAACCCAAAGAAACGATTTTTCTTCCGAGAAAATGAGATGGGAGAGAGTCCGACAAGTGGGTCTCGGTGAATCTTCTTCCGGGCCTGGAAAGAGATGGGGACACACTTGTAATGCCATTAAAGGAGGTAGATTTCTCTACGTGTTTGGTGGCTTTGGCAGAGACAATTGCTTAACCAATCAAGTTCATGTCTTCGACGTTGGTGAGTATCTCCGTTGGAAAAAATGTGGTACTTTTCTCTAGCGTCTGTTCTTCTGCGTCGATTCTCCGTAGAGGGTTTTGTAAAAAGTCTCAGTCTTTAGTTTCTGATCTCTGTAGCGATTATGTTCAATTTGTAGGGTTTTCTTTTGTTCATTCGTGCGGTAGACCCCATTCTCAAAAAACTTTTTTCTATTTTGTTGCAAATTTTAATCTTTGTCCTTTAGTACATAATTACTGTTGATTTCCTTGTTATACAGTACTTGAATGATTTTGACTTTGTGATTCTTTTTGAAGATTTGTTTTTTTTTTTCAGTTGTTGGGATGTTGTTGTGTTGATAGTCCTGTTTTCAAAATCTTCGTTGTTGGAATAGTCTCATTTGTGGCAATTTTGTTGCAGAAACGCATATATGGACTCAGCCAGTAATCAAAGGTGTACCGCCCTGCCCCAGGGATAGTCACAGCTGTACAACAGTTGGGGATAACTTTTTTGTGTTTGGTGGTACTGATGGGACCAAGTATCTCAATGATTTACACATTCTTGATACTTGTAAGCTCTTTCATCTCTTCTTTTGTTGTCTGGTTAGATCAAGATAATGGTTGAGTTAATTCTTCCTGGTATGAGGTTTTGGAGTTTGGATCCAATTCTTTTCTTTCCTTTTTTTTGTGTGTGGTAGCTTCACATACTTGGAAATGCCCGGATGTTAGGGGTGAAGTACCTGTGGCAAGAGAGGCTCATAGTGCAGCCCTCGTTGACAATCATCTTTTCATATTTGGCGGCTGTGGGAAAACTTCTGATTCGGATGATGAAGTATTCTACAATGACCTTTACATATTCAACACAGGTATACTACCTTAGGCTACTTTTTTAATTTCCGTGTTAATCCTCTTCATATATCATTTATCATTAACTGATATGGAATCTGAGAGAGATATGAGAATGAGCCGTTTTTCGCTCTGACTCCTTATCTGAGCATTGACATTATGACATACATATTGGATGTTCCCTTCTGTTAGAAAATTTGAGAATGTGCATTAGTCTTATTGATATTTTTGAATTAGAAATTCTGTCGTCATTTTCGTGGAGGCATGTGTGTAATTGATCCGGCTATAATCTTGTTTAGAGACTTATATGTGGAAACGCGCTATAACAACTGGGAAAACGCCCTCTGCACGAGATAGCCACACTTGCTCAACATGGAAGAACAAAATCATTGTAGTAGGTGGTGAAGATTTGAATGACTATTATCTCTCCGACGTTCATATCCTTGATACAGGTGCAAAAAGCATTCTTTAAGCACATCTTCCTTAATGTTTACTCGTGCAAGTCTTCTGATATTTCTGGTTCTTGGATTTTCAGATACATTAGTATGGAAGGAGTTGAAAACTTCAGGGCAGTTGTTAACACCTCGAGCAGGTCATGTCACTGTTGCACTTGAGAGGAACTTAATTGTATTTGGAGGGTTTACGAATTCTCAGTATCTGTATGATGATTTCTATGTGCTTGATTTGGGTATGTAACCGATATCTTTATTAATGACAAGCCTTCAATTGTTTTATCTATCATCTGATATCAAAATAACTATTATTGTTGTTTTGTCTCTGTAGAAACGGGTGCATGGTCCAAGGTAGTTGCCATGGAAGAAGGGCCATCTGCTAGATTCTCTACCGCAGCAGTTTGTTTGGGTCCTTATAAGGATGGTTCGTTTTTATTTGTTGGTGGCTGCAATAAGAATCTTGAGCCATTGGATGACATTTACTACTTACACGCAGGTTTGTTACAACCTTTTGGTTTCTCTGATTCTTCAGTATCTGTAGCTAATGTCCTGAATTTGGTTATAGAAAACATTTTTTTGTGCAACGTTACTAATTGCCCTCCTAATCTTCTCTTTTTATGGCTAATAGAAGGTGGATACGATGTCCAGTTTGATCACAATCCAGGGAGGCTGTCTCTAAGGAAACAAATGAAGCTAAAATGCCAAGGGCAGAAATTAGCTGTGGCCAGACCCAACATTGACCAAGGTGTGCTAACACGGAACTGTTATGTTAATTGAAAAATAATGAAATCACTCAGTTGCTGTATATGGTATTATTGTAGGAAGAGAGAATCACCTTTTGAACATTGGCCCAATTGATCAGAGAAAACCGACTTTTCAAGCCAGGGTTACTGCAAATGGCCCTCTAGGTTACACTATAGAAACGATCATTGATGGAAAGGTTCTTCGCGGTATTTTGTTTTCAAACAGAAACAGCTCTGTTCAAACGCCAGATCCAAGCTGTAGTAATAGGCAAGTGTTAGTTATTATTTTCCATTTTTTACCTCAGGTTGTAGTTTCTCTTTTGGCGCATTTCTTCTAAAGCATGGTTGATTTGTTTATTGTTTGCAGCAAAAGGCCTGCTACGTCGGATGGAGATTGTGATCATAGAGCCAAGATGCCAAGAATTTTGAGCAAGGATTCAGCTGGTAGTAGCCAACAAGCTGATTTTATTGATCCTTCTGATGATGCTAACAAGAAGGTTGCAGATTCAAATGATATGGACATACCCATGATTGACACTGCCGATGCTAATATAAACATGGCTGGACCACAGGAGGCAGAAACCGCTGCTGTTACCTCTTATGTCAAAGATCAAGATGCTTCTCAACTCGATAAGGTGTGACATTATCTCCAACAGCTTAAGCTATTTAGAATGATTCTATTTCTTACCTGAAATTATGTACTGAATACTTTGCAGGGGATTGGGAACACAGAGCCATCGCCAGTTAGTCTTGATCAGGCGACTGCAGAGCCATTGAGAAATGAGATATCAACAGCCGTTGAAGCTGCTGCTAAAGCTGGTCCTGGAGGAGATTCATCGGCAACAAACCAAGGTGATTCTTGAACAGACATGATTCAACATGTCATTAACTATTGAGTAATAAGTCTAACTCATTCCTTGGATTGAACAGTTGCTGCAGAAGATTCAAACACAGAGCAACAACCGCAACCGCAACAGAATTAACAACAGGAAGGATCGTTTTGAGGGCTTTTGTGCAGTAGACTTGGTTTATAAGCTAGTAGAAGAAAAGTTAAGGATGAGTTGACCAATACCACATTTGTTTCTTGTTTTGAATTTGGAAGCTCTGCAATATATGGACAGCTTTTCCTCTGTTGCTATTTCTGTTTTGGTTTCAATTGGTAAGCACGAGCCTTTGAATTTTTTTTTTATTAAAAACAAAATCAACACATTACACAAAATAGAGCACTATTGAGAAAAACCAAGTGGCTTTAAACTCTGATTTGGACTCGCAAAAAGACACGTAAACAAAGTAGTTGTCTCTTAAGAAACTTTACAGGTGGAATTTAATTTTAAAGGCATTTACTTTGGCTTACCAAAAAAAACTGCTCTTCACATTCATTCTTCAGCAATACGTTTTGCTTTGTATGGCAACTATGATGGGACAATTTACTGAATAAATAAACTTTGTCTGTTTTTTGTCTCTCTCTCTCTTGTTTTGAGTTTTGAATCTCTCTCGCAATGTTTCACGAACTATAGTTTACGTTTGACATTCGGCTTTGTAATGATAGTTAATGTAACCATCGATCACTAAATATCAACTAAAGAGACAAAAATTCGATGATTATAAGTTTTCGAACAAATCATTAACGGCGTGAAAGCATGTGCCTCGATGATTGAGCATTCTTAATCTTTGACCGATACCACTTTAACCTAAATACTTTTATAACCCCTTTAACTTTACTTACTAGTATTAATTTAGATATAATATATGTGTAGCTAATGTGTGTGATTCCACTACACGCATACACAGATAGAAGAATATATATATATATATATATATATATTTGTATATTCGTTTAGATCCAACGACAAAGAGTAAATGCTAAAGAAAGTAAGATACACCAGATTCTTCTTTGACGCGTGTCTAATAGTACTTTTGTTCTTTTACCAAACGCATTTTAGTGTTTTTTCTTGTACCATTTCCATGGGGGAAAATGCTACAAGTTCCAACAAGTATTTTATGAAAATCACAAAATATAAATCAGTCAACATGGCTACCAAATTAAAATATATAATTGTGTGATACGAAAATACAGTATAATTGGGAGATCAGGTATTTAAAAAGTTCAAGTTGTCCTTGTTGGCAACCCAACCACTAAAGCATTGTATTTCCCAACTAATCTTGCGACCAATTAATATTTGGTAAGTATATATATACATTAGACCCCATTAGTTTCTTTGCTTAGAACACTTTTTATACAGTAAAACTTCTATAAATTAATAATATTAGAATCGGAAGATTTTATTAATTTAAAAAATATATTAATTTATCGATAAATTAATAATTATTAATATATAGAGATTTGCATAATTTTAAAATATAATTCATATTTAAAGTAAAAAATTGAAAATCATACTTTAATATTTTTAGTGGCAGTTACATATTAAAAAACAATTATCGTATATATAAATTTTAATAATTTTTTGATATAATTTGAAAAGATTATACCATATGTTTTTTATATAATATGACAAATTTATAGATGAGTTATACAAAAATACAAATTTTTGAATAAACAAATAAAACTATAGTCATATTTCACTAAATTATCTTAGTTATATTTTACAGTTTTATATAATTATTAATTTATGATATTGATGAGACCATATAATTACGTAAGATTTTCAAGAAAATTATTATCTTATTATTTTATCAAATTATGTTAAATATTACATTGGTCCAACTCGAAACCGAAAAAATTTATTAATTAGAGAAGTTATTAATTTATAGAGATTCTACTGTATATTTTAATTATTTAATCCTCACTATTGCTTTTAATACGTTCCATGCACAAAAATAAAATAACAAGAGTTCCACTATGAGTTAAGAAACATTCTTCGCAAGTTTATGTTAACACGATAATTAAGACCCTTTATCTTAGATCTTAGTATGTTGAAGCTCGAGACACCTTTTTTTTTAGTTATTTCGTGGTTACATTTATAGTAAATCAAGAATTTTCGTAAAGCAAATGCTTTTTAGTAATTATCTATGCTTTTTTTGTTTACAACCATTGGTTTATTTTTGAAGTATGTAAGATAATGATACTAACTCGTACTACTCTACTAGAGTCTATAGTGTGCGCCACCTACGAATACGAAAGTAATAATATGAGATAGAGAAAGAAAAGTCAAACATAATTTATATGGTTGTCAATTTTTATAAATTATGAGTCGAAAATGACAAGAAAAAGAACAACAAGAATAAGGTGCTGCTGATATGCAAAAGAGGACATAGAAAGGACAAGCTTTCGTCTGAAAGACAAGAAGCAGAAAATGACGAGTTTTTATTTTCTTTTTTTCCTTTGAAACGAAATATAAATTAGGGAAAATGTAGGAAAATATGTCGTTGTTATACTTGATTAGGCAATGGATCAATGGCTCGTATGACTTTAACTATAAAAGAGTAGTACCAAACAACTTCTTTCTAAAAATTTTTTTGTTTTTTTTTGTTTTTCTTAAATTAAAAACATGATATGTTACATTTTTATCCTTAACAAAATCTGATTATTATTAAAATAAATTGGGCGATCCATCTAAATGCCCACCCAAATAGAAGCTCCACCCTAAATCCTTAAATCTCTAACTCATCGAAAAAACCAAAAACCAACTTTCTTTTTTTACCTCTTAACTAACGTCTCTTCTTGTTCTTCTTAGAAATTTTCAAATAAAAGTTTTAGAAAATTTCTAAATTTCTAAATAGAAGCTCCAGGCTTTTTCTTCTTCGACTAACGTTTCTTCTGATTTGTGAAAATTTATGAAAATTTCAGGTAGCAACGAGGATGTTTAGCTCTAAAATTCGTACTCCATCACCTTTACCTTCGCCATCGCCAGATTCGCAATCACCACCAGTAGTAGAAGAAGAAATACTATCTCAGACATTACCAGAAGAACAAATGGTATGTAGATTACATTTTGAAGAAATAAGTGCAACTAGTACAATTAGGAAAACTAGTACTACTTGTAAAACAAGTACAACTACAAACAAAAATCTATGTTGATTGTAGGATGAGAATCCAATGAAACCACTTAAGTTTTTCTTCAATCCCACAAATTATGCAAAATACCCTAAGCTTAGTACAAGATTTGATCTTGCAAAAGCTGTGAAGACCATTACGAAGCTTGAAGGCACAGAGAAATGGTTTAGAGAACACCCTCAGTTCCAGCACTTCTTCCACATGCATATGCACGAAAACAGAAAGCTCATGGGATTGTGGATGTTGCTTCTCCGCACAGCTTATACGGATAGACATAATGAATTTTGGTTTGTTGTCAATGGTGTTCCTATTCGGTATTCGTTGAGAGAACATGGTCTCATATGCGGACTAAGCTGCCACCAATACAAAAAAGAATAAGAATTTGGGAAGTTTGCGATTTGTGGAAAGACACTTTGGAAAGGATGCTAAGCCAGAAACTCCCAATTTAAAATGTTCAAATTCGAAACCCAAAAAGAAAAAATAAATCAAATAACAAATTCATGTAAAACACAATAATAGAAGAAGAAAAAACCAGAAAAAACCACCTGAAAATTGAAAATTTACGGAACTCTAAAAAAAATATCAAACGTCTTTAAAACCATCTTCAATAGCAAGTCAAATTTCCCTTCCTATATTCTTTCCACATCATTTTATTCTCCTTCTACATCATTTCATTTTTTAATTCATACCCAACTCTACAATAGCAAGGCAAAACCGTAATTTGGTAGAAAATTGTAATTGCGAGATGGATCCATAAGGATTTTAAAAATTGAAAACCAAAGAGAGTGACAATGTAGGAGAAGAAATAAAAAGAGAGTGTTAAACTTGAGATTTTTTTTGTGTCCAAATGATATAAACGTAGGTTCTATTTATAGATGATAAAAAATATAAAATAATAGTATAATTTTTATTTTATTTTGATTAATTATTGGATAAAAATAGTATTTAAAAAGAATAGAAATTTGAATTTCATGGAAGGCAAAATTTGTCTTTTGTTGAATTATTTGGCATTTTACCTATTGCACACAAAAACACATAATTTCTATTCCTATTGCATATGGTCAGAGGAGAGAAGAAGTATAAGAAGCGAGATATCATAGAAATTCTTTTTATTTTTTTAATTAATTTTATTCAAAATTTTATAATCGATTGAGAGTATAATAGTCAGATCAGTATTATTATAAAAATGAAAGTTACCCAGACTTTCTAAAGTCATTCAAGATTTTTTTCTAACCAATAAGGTCATCTCCGCCATTCACCCTTACGCAATTTTGTTTTTCCTACCTCTGCAGATGGTATTTAATGCCCATCCGTGACCTCAACGGCAAAAATTAAAGACAAAATTTTGTGATATATTTCTAATTAGATTCATATATCTCATTTTGGATTGAAAAACATTTTATTTCATTTTAATGGTGGTGAAAGTGCTTTTAACTGGTGTTAACCAAACTTAGTGCTCTGATAGTATAGATTTTTAGATTGAAAAGCATACTTTGTGTATAAAAATTTATGTTGGATTATTATCTGTCATGATCTTAGCTCCTATGAATTTTATTTCAAACATGCCGACATTTTTTTAGTGTAGCAAAATACTAAAGGCGATTTTATATTTATGGGGAAATTCGTATTTGGTGTGATTATGGAGAAACAAATACTGTGACAGTTTATAAATTACCGTTTTCAAATCCAGGATCATCTTTATATACATATAAAATATATATTTGGTGACAGAAAATAAGAAAAACCAAAAATGAATGAGTCTGAGGAAATGTAGAAGACCTGACAGACGTCACATGTGTAAGAAGCAAAACAGATCCACTCCTCACATGCTGTTGTGAGATGGAGAGCCTCACAGATGTATCTCCACAGACACCCCCTCCAATGTCTTTCTCTCTCTTTTTTTTTCTTCTTCGTTTAATATCTAATCAATAAGATAATCTAAAACTTCTTGGGGGCTTTGAGGGAAACTAAAGAACTCGGTTTATGCTAACATTTTTTCTACATTTATTTAGAAAAAAGAAAAGAATCCTTACATTTTCTAATAAGCCTTATGTGGCTGTATTTCCGGTTTGTTCTCTGAGCAGTTACCAGTGAGTACAAAACAGAGGAACATTTAATCTCTTCTTGGATCTACAAGAGATTCTTTTGTTCCTTTCTTTTTTAATCTATTCTTATTTCTTCTCCTTCTTCTTGATTTGGCGGTTTCTCTTCTTCTGCAACTCTTTCTTTTCCCTTCTTTTCATTGGCTCTGTAGATTTAAAACACATTCTGTGTTTTTAGGACTGATTTTCAGACAAAAAAGGGGCATACATGTTCTGTAATAATGGTGCTTATCTGGAATTAGACTAGCCCACTTAATCATAGTCTTCTTCCCCTTGTTCTATTGAGTTAATCTTCTGTTTATGGTTTAGGTTATTGAAGATTGGATCGAATTACCAAAAGGGGTTTTTATCTTTCTTCCTTTTTCCTTTTGTCTTCAGTGGAATCTGGGAATCT
>CM051369.1:18081073-18106073 GCA_028015245.1 Cardamine occulta
AAGTTTTTCAAAAGGCCCAAACTTTTTGTTTTGTTTCCTTTTAGATCCATAGGTTTCTATTAGTGTGGGGACTTAGAATTCTGATTAAAAAGAAGGAATTTTTTTTGAAACTTTAATTAGCTGGAGTAACAATGGGGTTCTGATTTGAAATCTTAAACGGGTTTCAAGTTTCTACAAAGAAAGGCTAAAATTTTGGAGTTTTATGAATATGGAAGGTGCGTCATTCTCGTTATAGTTTTAATGGTGGTTACTGTTGATGATGGAGATAGAGAAAGAAAAAAAGTAAGCTTTATAAGTTATCTCTTCCAAATTATTGCAAACACATCATTGAGGCAAAAAGTTTGGGTTTTTGGAAATCAATAAAGGGGAACACACCACAGAAGAAAGCTTCAAAGCCAAAAAGAAAAATAATTTTTTTTCTGCAGAAAGTTTCCGGCGGCAGAGAGTCGTGTTGTGATCTATAGAAATGGCTGCGAAGCTTCTGCATTCATTGGCAGATGATAGTGCAGATCTGCAGAAGCAAATTGGATGTATGAATGGGATTTTTCAAATCTTTGATCGTCACCATGTTCTCACTGGCCGGCGAAAAAGCCTTACTTTAGGTAAATAATTTTAATACTAATAATATTTGATAATTTAAATTTTGAACACTCGTTTCTACTGTCTATGGTTCGTGTCTCGTAGTCGTTGACTTGTATATGATCACATTTGTCATTCTTAATTCATGTTTATTTGTCTTTTTGTATGTTCTTCTCTATTTTTTTTGGCTCTGCATCTGCCAATGCAGTGATTCTTTCATTCTTCAGGTCTTGTTACGGTCTCAGAGATCTAAAATTTTGGTTGTTTATTTCTTCTTTCTCAGTGATGTTGATCTGCCGAATCTTTTGGCTAGATTTAGTTTCCCTTATGGCTGTTTTTTCTTGGTAGATTTTGACTTCTATTAACCTTAGGCTCTTAATGTTTCCAACCAAATGTGATAAATTCAAGTTTGACTAGTAGGTTCTTGTAGATTTTGTTAATCGGGTGTTCTTTCGGTTTCGGTTTCTTGTTTGAGAGTTTTGATATGATCCTCAAGCTTGTTTTATGTGTTTGTTGCAGGTAATGGAAATGCCAATAGTATCAACTTCGAGAGAGACTCAGTTGATACATTTTATCAACAAAAAGAAACTGTAAGTTGGTTCTATCGTCAAAGATCTATGATTTCATTCATACCGAAGCTTTCTATAAGATCCTAAGGCTTTTGCATTTCAGTTTCAGGACTCAAACATTGGTGGAAATGTGAAAGATAAGCAAAGGGTTTCAACAGAATCATCGAGGGTTTCTTTTTCATCTTCTTGCTCCTCTTCCCTATCGTCTTCCGAGTTCAATAGAAGAGTTCAACCTGAAGCTTCTGCGTATGACCAAGCCCATTTTCCAGAGTCTCCTACTAGTGATCCTGAGATGACTGAAGGGAATGGATTTTCACATCTAGGACTTGACCTCAGAGATGTTGTGAGAGACTCAATGTACCGAGAAGCCAGAGGGCTTTTGGTGAAGAGTCCAATGACAAGAGAGGAAGTAGTTAGACGCAGCAGACGAGAGGATTCTCCAAGGCCTTATGGTTTGAAGCAGTCCACTCCTGTTGATCTCAATGAGTCCTTTAGAGTTCTAGCCAAACTTAGAGAAACATCTCATCATTATCACGAGGTTGGCACTAAAGATGCACCTCGTTACTCAGTTGATTCTCATGATACTCTGAAATCAAGACAGAAGCTGAAAGAGTTGCCTAGGCTTTCTCTGGATGGTAGAGAACGAGTGATACGAAACTCCAGTATTGATCCTAAGTCAAGTAAGCTTTCTGAAAGTTTCAGTGGAAGCTGTTCAAGTAGCAGCAAGAAACGGCCTCCAAGTGTTGTTGCAAAGCTCATGGGATTGGAAACATTGCCAGGTTCTCCATTGGGTAGGGACATTCATCAGTTTGGTTTGAACAAAACCAGCATCTTTGATCAAAACGATGATCCATTCTCAAGATCATTGAGGGAAAAAAATCTGAACCGTGCAATCCGTTTTTCTCCTAGCTCACCGAGAAGCTTGGGGAAGGACCCGGCTTCTCCAAGATGGAGAAACTCTGATTTTGTTATGAAGCCTCTATCAAGTTCAAAATTCCCCATTGAACCAGCTCCATGGAAGCAAACTGATAGAAACCGAGTTTTGCAAAAGCAACCTAGCATGCCTGTGAAAGCAAAACCGTCTGAGGCACCTAACTTTTCTCCTACTGTGTACAGTGAAATTGAGAAGAGACTGAATGATCTTGAGTTCAAACATTCGGGAAAAGATCTGCGAGCTCTTAAACAAATATTAGAGGCTATGCAGTCAAAGGGGTTCCTTGATACTGAGAAACAACCACAATCATCCTCAAACTTTGCAGCTCAAAGAGATTATGAACGAGCAAATTCTCCAACTTCGAACCATGCAATGCCATCCAGAACGAGAGTCCAGTCTTCTTCATCTTCATCTAACCAGGTATATCAATCCCCAATTGTGATTATGAAACCTGCTAAACTTGTTGAGAAGGCTGGTATTCCTGCGTCATCCCTTATTCCAATTCACAGCCTATCTGGCCTCAATAAGATCCGTAGAGAAAAACCTGATGATAAAGAAACTTCAACAAGTAGTAAACGGGCAACAAAAGATCGTACTCCTGTAAACCGAAGAGCTGAATCATGTACCAGCTCTGTTGATAAGAAATCTGACAGCAGAAATGTGCGGTCGTCTTCAAAAAAGTCTCAGCAGGTTTCTAAAGAAAGTACTTCAAAGAGTTCAGGGTCTGTAAGTCCAAGATTACAGCAGAAGAAGCTTGAGTATGACAAACGTTCACGGCCACCAACTCCTCCTTCTGATTCTAGCAAATCAAGGAAACCGTTAAACCGACAACCAGTGGAATCTACTTCTCCTGGTGGCAGACGTAGACCCAAGGCTCAGAAGAGTTTGCAACAAAATGATGACCAACTTAGTCAAGCGAGCAATGAATCTAGGACGTCAAGTCATGACATGTGTACTCAATCCGAAACAGAAGCTGCTGCTGGTGTAGAACAAGCTACTGAAGCTGGTGGTGGTAAAAGTCCATCTGTAATCGAGGCAGCTAAAGCTGTAGTTTCTAACTTAATGCAGAATGTGAGTTCTGATTCTCATTGGTATTTCTAAGTGTCTGGTGTGAAAGTGTTTAAGTTAATTCTCACAAGTTTTGTTTTGTGTTTTCAGAAATCCAGTCCAAGGTTTAGTGAAGATGGATCGTCAGCTAACCTTTCACTAGCTGCGTTGGAACATCCTAGTCCTATTTCTGTTCTCGACGCCTCGATTTACAGAGAGATTGAACCATCTCCTGTGAAGACACAAGGTAAAAAACTGATTCTCTCTTGTGTCCTCAACATCTGAGAATGTTGGCATGGATAAGAACTTGCAAACATAAAAGTCACTTTAACATTCTATGAACAGGGATTAACTCTTACATCTGTCTGTAGCTTGTTTAGTTTGGGAATTTTTCTCTTTTACAATCTTTTTTCAATGCAAGGATTGGATGTTCAGTTCCCTTCCAATTTTGACTCAGAACTAATCATGTAATAGGTAATGTTGCCCATGACTCTGGTGATGAACATTGTGAGGACCAGTGGAATCCAGCTTACAGTTTCTCAGAAACCACATCAAGCTTTTCGCCAGAGATAAACCGCAAGAAACTTCAGAATGTTGAGCACTTGGTTCAAAAGCTCAGACGACTGAACTCTAGCCATGATGAAGCCAGCCAAGATTATATTGCATCGCTCTGTGAGAATGCAGATCCTAGCACCGATCATAGATACATCTCTGAGATTCTATTAGCTTCGGGTCTTCTCCTTAGAGACCTTGGCTCAGGATTAACAACGTTTCAACTACACCCTTCAGGCCACCCAATCAATCCCGAGCTGTTCTTTGTTCTTGAGCAGACAAAGGGAAGCAGCACTACGCATCTGTTACACAAAGAAGAAAGCAAGATTCTGAACAATGAGAAGCTCAACCGCAAACTTGTATTTGACACCGTTAATGAGATTCTGGTGGAGAAACTAGCTTCAGTTGAAGCCACAACGAATCCATTGAAGAAGTCATCTACTAAGATGACTAAAAAAGCCATGAGTGCGCAACAGCTACTGAAAGAATTGTGTTCGACGATAGAAACATTGCAAAAGCAAGCCACAAAGAGATCAGAAAACTTCTTACTGGAGGAAGAAGACGACTTCCTGAAAAGTATACTTGCTGAAGATGTGCTGATTCGATCTGGGAACTGGGCAGACTTCAATGGAGAAATATCAGGATTGGTGCTGGATGTGGAGAGGCTTCTCTTCAAGGATCTGGTTAATGAAATCATTCATGCGGAGAGTAGCCGTCTGCAAGCTAAGTCAGGAAGGCGAAGAACGCTTTTTGCAGACCAGTAGCTAAGCTAAGTCTGTGGAAGAAGACTAAATATATACACGTGGTTTCTCTAACTCTTTAACTGTGTCAAATGCTTCACTCTGGTCTTTTTTTTGTCTTGCTGATTCTTATGCTCGTTTTTGGTTCTGTATTTTACAGCAGGATAATAATGATATGGTGTGTTCTGTAATTTACTGAAGTTGTTGAGATGGTTACATGGAAAAAAAAAAACTGTAAAACCATATAGATTAAGAGAATTCATAAAAGAAGAAAGAAAACTAACGGCAAGTTCTCTGTATTTAGGGTTATCTTTTCTTTGAGATTGTTTCACACAAATTTCTGTATTTCATTAGATTATGTATCTAACTAAACACCAAACCAGGCTCCAAGATATGTTGGAATGGAGACATTACATTTATTCAAAGACAAAGACAGT
Source organism: Cardamine occulta (assembly GCA_028015245.1). Classification (NCBI taxonomy): domain Eukaryota; kingdom Viridiplantae; phylum Streptophyta; class Magnoliopsida; order Brassicales; family Brassicaceae; genus Cardamine; species Cardamine occulta. Next base: position 18,085,932 of record CM051369.1, read on the forward strand.
ACACAGGAATCAAAACAAAAAGTATAAATTGTGGTTTTTAAGCAGGAGGTTTGAGAAGAACAACAACAGATGATGGACGACAATGAAACTAGCACATAAGAGTTTTACCATAACATATTCTTCGCCTTGTGGATGAAAACATCAACGATGTAGAACCAAAATCTGCTCCAGGGAGAATCAAAAGAGAGAGATGCAAATATTCCAAGAAGTATTGTCACATAGGCTGCAGCCAAACTCCAGTAGAATGATACCATGTCGATTGTGGATTCATCAGCTTCCACTCCATTATCTGTTTCTTGGAAGTTATTGATTTCGCAGCATAGAAGAGGATTACCTAAGTAGCTTGGTGTCTCAAAGGTATTAAACTGTCTTCCCTCTGGAATGATTCCTGATAAGTTGTTGTATGAGACATTGAAGATCTCAAGGCTGCTCAACTCTGTTAGTTGTGTTGGGATTCGGCCTTGTAATCTGTTGAAAGAAAGATCAAGGCTTTCCACATTCTTCAGACCTGAAAAGCTTTTTGGTACGGTTCCTGATAAATTGTTGTGAGAAAAATTGAGAGCTTGTACTTCCAGAAGACCTCCAAGCTCAACTGGGATCTCACCAGTTAGTTCATTTTCTGAGAGATCCAGTCCAAATAATATGAGATTTCTACCCTTGTAGGCATCATATCGGTGTTTTGTTGCAAATTCAATTTTCGTCTGGGTGCTGAACTCGTATTTCTTCATAAACCGATCTTCCACGATCAGAGATTTGAAATATATATCGAACTCTGCTCCGGCAGAAGTCCTGAGATCATAATAATAATTACGGCGGAATATATCCATTTTCCCAAAACCAAAAGATGTATTGCTGAGACAAGAAGGTATGGATCCATTCAGCCTGTTGTTGGAAAGGTCGAGAAGTTGGATGTTTCTTAAGCCACACAACTGGTGAGGAATACGACCTGTTAAATTATTCCCCCGAAGAAGCAGAATACTGATGTTTTGGCTATTGATGAACTCCGGAATATTCCAAGACAATCTATTATTTCTCAGATCAAGTATTTCGATATGTCCTAGCAAGGTGTCTGGAATAGCGCCTGATAAATTGTTGTCTTGCAAGAGTAACCCTCTAGGATATCTATAACTGACATGCGAAGGTATGCCCCCAGATAAATTGTTTGCAGAGAGGTCCAGTAGCTCAAGATTGGACATGTTGGACAAGGAAACAGGTAGTTCACCCAAGAGATTGTTGTTCGAGATCTCAAGCCTACTCAATGATTCCAAGCTCCGCCAACCTTGTCCAATCATTCCTGTAAACTGATTGTTATCCATAGACAGCACAGTTAGTTATGCCAGTAAAGTTGGCTGATTCTAGGAAAATCTCTCCACTTAAGTTTGTTATGTGACATCTTCAACATCTGCAATGAATAACAACCCTTTTAAAAACTTCTCGGTAGCTTCCCCTGGAAATTGTTGTGAGATATATCCATATATTCCATCCTCTTCATGTTACCCAGAGAAGATGAAGAGGAATAACAGCCCTCGAAAAAGCTTCTCGGTAGCTTCCCATGGAAATTGTTGTGAGATATATCCATATAATTAAGCCTCTCCATGTTACCAAGAGAAAATGGCAGGTTTCCTTGAAAACCATTATTCGCAAGATTCATATATTCTAAATGAGGAAGTATCCACCCAATATTCTCAGGAAAAAGCTGACTGAATTCATTAACTGACACATCCAGGAAAAGCAGATTATGTGCAGATTTTGGTAGCTGAAAGCTCGTTAAGGAATTATTCTGTAGAAGCAAATTTTCTAGTTTTGTATTGTTCGCCAACAACCAAGAAGGAAAAATTCCAGTAATATTATTACCAGAGAGATCAGCTTGACGCAAATCCTTCTGGTGTAGGAGAAAATGAGGAACCTTCTTCAAGTTGCAAGACCGTAGTTTAATAACACTCAACTGAAATTTTGGCTTCCAAGAATTTTCAGATTCTATTTGAAGTGAGTTTGATTTTAAAGAAAGTTTGAGCACCGTAACTCTGAGAGGTTGGCGAGCCAACCAAGAGAAAAATGGCCTTCGAAGCAGATGGTAGCTTCCCAGTCAATTGATTCGATGAGAGATCAAGAACTCGAAGTCCAGTCAAGCTAGTTATGCATAAAGGAAACTGACCTACGAGTTTGTTTTTTACTGAGATTGAGCTCTTGCATATTCTTCAATTCGCAAATCCCTAAGGTAATGAATGCAAAACTTTAATTCACATAATGAAATGTGATTTCACCAATAGACTTAAAGAAAAAGTAAAAGATTTGTGCAGACTTACCTGGCAATTCCATTGATGCAGAAAATTCGTTATCGCGTAGGTCCAAAGCTTTCAGCTTCCTTAAGGAAGGTAAATCTGCCACAGAGCCACACAAAAAAAAAAACACCTTTAAGTACGAGCCTAGTGATATTGTACGCATCAGTTAAACTGAATAAATTTCCACCTCGTATTGTTATGAAGCCGTTAAATCTGTTTTCACTAAGGTCCAACAATCTCAAGTTTGTCAAATCTTTGAGTTCTGAAAAAGAGGTCAACGAATATAAGAATGATGCAAACTGAATTTATGACATGAAAAGGTTTTAAAAATTTAGCAAAAGATACATTATCAAGAAATAGGCCATGCTAGATACAAATGTTAAAACGCACCTTTAACAGGAAAAATGCAATCCATGTTGTTTCCCCGAAGAAACAGAGTCTTAAGTGAGGTAGCAGCATTAAGAAACGGAAATATACTGTTATTGAATGCAGAATCTCCAAGTTTCTTAATCTCCTTAGGCTTTTATAACCTGCAAAATAATTTTTTGCTAAGCATATAATGATAACACATCTCACTCAATATGCACATGGAAAGGGAAAGTATGGGAGCATCTGATGTGATTGCAACATGCAACATGGGACACAGACATCAGCAAGTTAATGCAAAAATAAATAAATCCCAATAGACTAAGGTATTAACTTTCACGAATTAGAAACAATGAACTAATAAGATTGGTCCATCAATAATCTTTAGAGAAGGAGAACCCACGCAGAGAAAAACAAAATGCTATAATTAAACACTAGGGAAACTATGGTATACCTTCTACATCATCAAACATGCCATTGAACCTGGATTCAGATAAGTCCAGTCTTCGAACTTCTTCAAAGGGATGCAACAAGGAAAGATTAAGAAGAGAACTCTCTGCGATGAACATCCAATCAATGGAAATCCCAATAACCCGTCCGCTTGTATGATTGCAAGTAACGCCCTCCCAATGGCAGCAATCGCTAGTTGTATCATTAGTCCAAGTAGTGAAAACAGAGTGGGATTCATTCATTGGAATGGGGTATTTCTTGAGCTCCAATAAAGCCTTCCTTTCTTTGTGAATACAGCCTTTGTTTCCATGTAGCTTCCCCAACAGTAATATCATCCATATCAAGTATTGTTCCAAGAAAAGCTTCCCCTCCATTGCAAATAGGATAAAAAGCAAATGAATCCAGACCAATGTGGGAGTGTGAGTTCAATGCAAATGCCTCCAAGCTTATAAGAAGTCAACAAGAAACGATTGTCAATTTAGAAAAATTCAAAGTCTCTGTTAATGAAAACGCTTAAATGATCACCTATCGTTTACTTTGAATTGTATGATAAGGCAAGTCAAGGTCTTTGTAGTGCCATTACATCAGGTGGAAGAAAAGTCAGAAATGTTAAGACTGATCACTGATGGGAAAGTAAATTAAAGAAAAATATAAATAAAGAGAAATCAAATAGAATTTTTGTTTCTTGCTATTATAGTATTATAGAAAAAAGGTGAAATGACAAAAACATCATTTGTTATGTTCTTGGCAAAAAGGGGATATATCTATATATATATATATATATACATACATAATTACATATAACCAATAGCCACAATACGTAAGGTAAAATCCAGAGAACATAAAACAGAAACACAATGTATAATGTATTCAAGCTTTTGTTTTCTGTCTGACTCCATTCCGCAAACTCGTTAACGCAGGGAAAAATGTTTCCAAATAGAGACCACAAAAGGTAGAAAATAAACGCTAGGAGAAACTCTGGTATACCTTCCACATCATCAAACAAGCCACTGAATCTGGATTGGTTTAAGTGTAGACTTCGAACTTCTTCAAAGGGATGCAACAAAGAAAGATTTAGGAGAGAACTCTCTTTGAGGTACAGATCACCAAAGCCAATCCTGATCACACGTCCACTTGTACGATTGCACTTAATTTCCTCCCACTGGCAGCAATCGCTCTTTGTGTCATTAGTCCAAGTAGGGAGAACAGAGTATTGGTTGAGCAACAAAGCTTCCATTCCTTCGTCCCTCGTTGGGAGCAGGTATTGCTTGAGCTCCAACAAAGCTTCCTTTTCTTTCTGAATACGGCTTTTGTATCCATTTAGTTGCCCCAACAGTAACATCACCCATATCAAGTATTGGGCCAACAACACCTTCCCTTCCATAGCAAATATGATATAAAATGTGAAATAAATGAAACTCAAACGCAATATGTGACTGTGAGTCCAATGCAAATATCTCCACGTTTATAAGAATTTCAAAATTTCCAGTGGAAAACACCAACTTCAACAAGAAATAATTGTACATTTACTAAGTCGAAGACCTAGTCGTAGTGTGAGTGATCACTATTGTTCGTTTACTTTGAGTCGTATGACAAGATACGTTTGGCTTACAAGTTACAAGTTACAAGTCAAGGTCTCTGTGGAAAATGTGTGGTCAGCATCTTTTACTCCTAAAAAGCTTTTTTCATATGATATTTTGCTTATTAGTAACCAAATGAGATGAGGAATGAAATTATTGTCACGTAGGTCTAGTAATGAAAGTTTGAATTGACTTTAGAAAAACAACATTATTTTTTCTACTATGACAAGCTTTGTATCATTTAAAATCAACTAGCTGTAGGCAAACAAGTTAAAGGGAAAAAAAAAGCACAATAGAAAATAATTTTGATGAAATGTCCTCTAAGATCTTTTTTCCCCCACAAAATAATTAAAGGGTTGCTTATGAATTCAATTAATAAAGTTTAAACGTTTGAATTCTGTTAAACATGTGAACAACTAGATTTGACGAAAAGCCTACGGAATTGCTGATGTGGCTTTCAAGGATTGGAACTAGCATTGAGTGATCTACTCGTTATTAGCAAAGGATTAGACAACGTAAAAGAAGATAAAGAAAATGCAAAACCCCGATTTCTGTAATGATTCTGAAGACTTTTCCAAGTTTAGCCACGGAATCATTTAGTTAATCATATATATTACTTGAATTTTATATTCTTTTAGTAAGGTAAGCTCGTTGAATTTCTGTTAATTAATTTATTTCTATACTATTCTAAACGTGTGATCTTCCCTAAATATATTAATTCTTTGTGTTAACCACCACTACCGGCTTATTTAAATTTATTGAACTAATAATTAACTTTCAGTTAGAAAAATGATGTCGTTTTAATGAACAAAAGATCTAACCTTATTAAACTCTGCCAAAGAAATGACTATTCACTCAACAGTAACTGAATTGCTGATGTGGCTTAATATGCCACGTCAGAAACAAGGACGTTACCGCAACCTCCAAAACGCCACCCTTATACGGATCGCCATTTTATTATCGTCTCTTAAATCCTCATGAAACAGCGGCTACCACCGTCGCCGTCCATCAATCAGAATTGGAAACAGCAATTGTGTCGACCTCGACCTTGGATCAAGGTTGTTAACATAGATTGAGTCTTACCGGACCTTCGAGAGGGGATTGAAACAATACTTGTGCGTCTTAAAAGTAATAATACATCGCATTTTTGTGGGATTTAATCTTTCTTTTTTTGTGTGTGTGGGAATATCAGTATGAGAGACGAGAGGATTTTGTTTGCAATTTTGGCAAAAGAGAGGATTTTTGCATTAAACAAAAATAATACTATTATTTATTTTTTGAAAAAATACCAAGACGACTTCAATTTATTTGGAAAAAAAAAGAAAGAAGCAACCTCAAAAAGTCTTCTCAACTAAAAAGAATATTCGGGAGAACATGAATTGAAAAAGAATGATAGATTCGTCCGAGAACGGTAAGCCATTGGTAGGTCAATGAACTTTTGACTAATATAAATAGATCACAAAAAAACCAATAGAGTCGGATAAGAGACAAAGAGAGAGAATCAAACAAGCAATCCCGATTGATCTAGGAGATCGTCATGATTCTTAAAAGTAAGTAAAGCTTCTCAATGTCAACTCTTTTTTGTTGTTATCTGGTTTTCTATGCATTAAATCTTTCTGGGTTTCTCATTGTTCTACCTTTCTCTACCTGAGTATCACTTAATTGATTGTTTTCTATTGCATTAGCTTGTAGTTTTGGTGAAACTGATTGCTTTCTATTGCATTAGCTTGTGGTTTTGGTGAAATTGATTGCTTTGTATAGCATTAGCTTGTGATTTTACTGAAATTTGTCTAATTTATTGTTTCCCCGTAAAACCTCTTTGGTCTTATGGAGTTTGCAAAACATTATCAAGTACCCTTTGGCTTTCTTGTTCATCCACAAAAATGAATAGCAAAATAGGTTGACAAGTAAGAAAGAATCTGGATTTGTTTATTTTTTATTTTTTTACTATATACTAAACAAAAGAGGTTTTGATCTTCAGAGACTAAGCTGGATTTGTTTCTTGTTTCGTTATAAGCTAAGAAAAAGCTTGGGTCTTCAGAGACTAAAGCTTATTTCTTATTCTATTTAATTGGATTTGTTTCCTATTCCACTACAAGTTAAAAAAGTTTGGGTCTTGGATCTATTTTTGGCTCTGTAAAAACTGAAACATTTAATAAAGTAAAGTTTAATACAATAGTGGTTGTTGGTGATCTTACAGAATGCTTTCCCTTGATATGGCTATCTCTACTTACTGTGTGTGCTGGGAGGACATTGTACCCACTCCCTAGTAAAGGACCCAAAGGCGTTAAGCTGCCACTTCAGATTTCACGTCCCTATAACATCGCACACAGAGGTTCCAATGGAGAGATACCAGAAGAAACTGCAGCTGCATACTTGGTATACCATTGATCTTTCTTGATCGACCTCCTCCAGTTTATTTGAAGTTTATCTTCTTCCCTACAACATTGTTGCTAAAGCAATTCTCTTTTGTGTTGACAGAGAGCAATTGAAGAGGGTACAGACTTCATAGAGACAGATATCTTATCATCCAAAGATGGTGTGCTTATATGTTTCCATGATTGTATTCTCGACGAAACAACCGATGTTGCGAGCCACAAAGAGTTTGCTGATCGTAAAAGGACATATGAGGTGCAAGGAGTCAATGTCACTGGCTTTTTCACTTGTACGTTACCACAATTCTCCTTCTGTTTCCTAGGTCTGAGTCGATGCATGCTGATGGATTCGGTTCAGCATGATCTTTTTTTATTGGCATTTAGAGTCTTTTCATTTGCTCAAAAGATCTTGTGCACATAATCTCATCCAATAACAGCTAGAGAAGGATCTAGTAAAGCTTCAAGTTGGTTTATTTGAATTTGAATGATTTCGCTAACTACTGGTTCCTCTCTCATTGTTTACAGTTGATTTTACTCTCAAAGAACTAAAGAAACTACGTACAAATCAGCGATATAAATTCCGGGACCAGCAATACAATGGTTGGCTCACCTTTCTTTCCTGGATTTAGCTGTTGGAAGATATAAACTAAGAATTGCATAGTACAGTAAATACTTAACCATGCCCATATCTTGTTTGTATTTCAGGTAAGTACCCTATCATTACATTTGAAGAGTTCATTACCATTGCTCGTGATGCTCCAAGAGTTGTCGGGATATATCCTGAGATTAAAAATCCAGTATTAATGAACCAACATGTGAGTCACGATCGTACAAGCTTGACTTCTACTTTTACTGAAATCCTTTAGATTGACTTAGATAGCCTCATATACCATTAGGTTCAATTTTGCAGAAAATGATTTCTTTTTGGCTTTTATTTCCCCTGAAGGTGAAACCTTTACCTTTGCTTCTATCACTGTTTGTATATTTGCAGGTCAAATGGCCTGGTGGTAAGAGATTTGAGGATAAAGTTGTGGAGACACTTCAGAAGTATGGATATGGAGGTTCATATTTGTCCAAGAAGTGGTTGAGGAAACCATTGTTTATTCAGTCATTTGCTCCAACTTCACTTGTGTACATATCAAATTTGATAGACTCCCCAAAAATCTTTCTAATAGATGACGTTACCATACCAACTCAAGACACTAACCAGGTAAATGCTCTGCTGTCTTATTTTTTTTCTCCTTCAAGTTCTTTTACTTCTATTGAAAGTGATTGATCGATCTTTCTTGCAAATGTAAGCAGACATACGCAGAGATCACATCAGACGAGTATTTCAGCTACATTAAGCAATATGTTGTGGGGATTGGACCATGGAAGGATACAATTGTTCCAGTAATGAAAAACTATATGCAGTCCCCCACAGATTTGGTCAAAAGAGCTCACGCACATAATCTACAGGTAGGATTCAAGATGCTTCCAGAAACTGAGAGTCAGTAAAACATGCTAATAACTTCTTGCTTATGTTCTTTATGATACAAACTCAGGTGCATCCATACACGTACAGGAATGAACACGAGTACTTACACTTTAACTTTAGTGAAGACCCTTACAACGAGTACGAGTACTGGATCAATGAGATTGGGGTTGATGGACTCTTCACTGATTTCACAGGAAGCCTCCATAACTTTCAAGAATGGACATCTCCTTTATCTGAAACCTCCAAGTCTCCACGAAAGCTCTTGAGTCAAATTGCCTCATTGGTCCTCCCTTATGCAAAGGCTTGAAGTACCATATAAACTCCTACAAGTAAACCTATTGTTTGCCATTAATTGTGTAAACTAAAGTTTTAATCATTATTCTTAACAAGAACACAGTTGTTAAGAAACAGAGGAGTCTTAAAGATCAAATCAAAGAAAAAAAAGATGCAACTTTATCAAATCGTAATTGTTTACTTCACAAGATTAAACAAAAAATAGTTAAAACAACTTTGTAAATCTTGGAACAGACTTCTATAATACCAAGAAGAAGGAAATAATTTCTCTATCAAACTGAAAGATAGTATAAAAATCAATCTCAATTCTCTCATAAGATCTTTCATTTAGACACAGAAGGTTGTGCAGCAAGGGAAGCAAGATAGCCATTTGGGGTTGCGATTACATGCACGATCAGCTTCTGCTTTAGGAGTTACTGATTTAGGAGCTTCCTCTTTCTTCAATCCTTCATCTCCTTCAGCCTCAGTCGAAATCTTCGATGTCTCTGGCAGTGATGGCTTACTCTGCTTCTTTTGAGGCGTGGAACCTTGTAATCCGCCTTTATCCGCATTCCCCAATCTACACAATGAACAACAAACAAGTGAGAAAAGAGAACATACTTCTATTTGGAGACATGAAAAAAGAGATGGATGATCGATTATATTTTACATTGGAAAAGCAAAAGACTTGACGCTTAAATCTTCCGAGCGACGAGAAACGGAACGATCTAGTTTATTGGTTTTGTTGTTGCTGTTATTATCTTTGTTAGCAGCTTCATTAGCCATGATAACCTCTCTTATACTTGCTGCAGCTTTTTGTTCTTCTTCTTTACTTGCACGGTAAGCTTTGTCTGTTTCAGCTGCTTTCTTGCCTATATCCACCGGAGTTTTGGCCTCTGCCACCACTCCTTCGCCTCCTCCTAGGTTCGTGTTGTGCTGTGGCGATGGTAAAGGAGAATGCAAAGAAGGAGTTATTGGTGAAGGAGGCTGAGGAAACGTAAGCTCGCCGGATTTGAAGTATTCTCCTCCGTTGAAGCTATTGTTTCCCATATGTATGCTGAAGAGAGATTCACTTGAGAGAGTGCTCTATTCAACTGGAGCTGTAGATGTTGTCCTTGCAAAGACATGTGAAGGGATTCTGTAAGGAGGTGTGTTCGGGCTTGACGTCGTTGTGGGTGTGTTGTTTGTCGATCTTTCCATGATTTGTGTCGGAGGAGATTGTTCTGCATTGTTGCTGATTCTGATCCGGTTTTGGTTCGGATTCTATGGAAGAACAAGAAGAAGAGGAAGAAGAAGAAAGTCTTATGATTGGATCTTCTGTTTCTTGCTTAGAGGTTAAGTTTGTAGAGTTTTGGTTCGTGGGGTTTAGAAAGTTTTGTTCTTGTGAAATGAAAGAATCTGTTTTTTGGGTTTTAACTACTTCTTGCCAATATTCTCAATCTGCAATGTGAAAAAACAAGACAAAGAATTAAAGATTTTGATCACGTCAATGGTATCTTTGAAGAAATTTAATTAACTAACATGACGTTTCAAAGGAAGACGATGAAGACGAAGAACACAAGCAAGAAGATGTTAATTTTAGAAAGTTTCAAAGACAAGTTTGGAAGATAGAGAAGACAGAGAGACAGAGGCAGAGAATGTTTTTTTTTTGGGTTTTGGAATCAGGAGATAGAGAGTTTAAAGGACATGCACGCGTCTAGGAGTTTTTTTCTCTTACTGGAAATAATATTTAATGCCCAATTTTAATCAAACTATTTTTCGCCATTGCTAAGTAAAGATAAAAGAGATTGATCATATTAATCCGTTTTCGGTTACGACTAAATTCGATTGGTTTGTTAACACAACATTGGTTTAGTTTTACCGGGTCTAAAATAAAACTCTGGCAGATCAGAGAGCGAATCCAAATCAACGGTCAATATTAGCTCAAATAAATCAACGGACAGGATAAGCGAAGTCTTACCATAAGCCTCTGGTACATTGTTTCGGGTTTTTTTCACATTTCACTACTGGCGAGAATTGAAAGACGACGCTTCCAGAGAGATCATCTCCGTTAAACCCTAGAGAGTGAGTACGGTCTCGTCGATTCTTCTTTTTATCTGTGCTTAAAATTTTCAATTTACTCTAATTTGTGGTTTCGATTTGATATTCTGATGTTTCATTAGCTGATCCAAAATTAGACTGTTCTCTGTTTGTTGATTTTCTGCTCATTCTTTGTTTACGATTCTCTTCTGCAACCTTAGGAACTTGATTTGGACTTTATATGTGTGTATGGATGTTTCACTTCATGGTTTGACTGCTAAGTGATGCAGACATATGGGTTTAGTGGGTTGACCTTGTAAGCTTTAGTTCAAATTTTATAGATTCTCCGTTCGAGCTAATAATTATAGAATTTTCTTGAACAGATCATAAAAGTTTTTGTTTTTCTTATGTTGTGCATGACTTATTTATGAAAGGATGTATTTTTCTTGTTTCTGTTGAAGATTGAATTGATGGGTCTTATGCGTGTGTGTGTTCATGACTATCATCTTTTGATTCTACCTTTCTGAAATCACTATCTATATTTTGGTATGTCCTTAATTTTTCTAACCACTAAGTGAATACTCTTTCACTTGCTTCTAGAATACGGATATACACAACATGGCTTTCTTAAGTAAAGTTGGAAGGATATTTAGGCAGACCAGCACCCATGTCACTGCCTCTAGCTCAATGCTACAGAGCATCCGTTGCATGTCTTCCTCGAAAATCTTTGTTGGAGGTGACTATAATTCTCTTTGGGTTGTCTTAGTTTTTGTTCTGTTTCTCTCCGCTTGATTGTCTCAATGTTGCTTCAGGTATCTCCTACAGCACTGATGAGTTTGGCTTAAGAGAAGCTTTTAGCAAATATGGAGAAGTTATTGATGGTAGCTACCTATCTCTCTTTTAGTTATTGCAAAACTCATCATTTGTGCTTCCTAAGAATGTTAGTGGTTTTACTCTTGGATGTGACTGATTTTTGTCAATTGCAGCGAAAATTATTGTGGACCGTGAAACTGGCAGATCGAGGGGATTTGCTTTCGTAACATTTACTTCAAGCGAGGAGGCTAGTAATGCCATGCAGTTGGATGGACAGGTACCATACAAATGTTCCACCTTCTATTGATACTAAGATGTCGTGTGGCTTATTTTTTGTCATTTCTGTTTCTTTCTGACTCAGTGTCTTGTTCTGGATATTGGACCTTTTTAAAAATCGATTTTTCCATGAAGATGCATGTTTCTAGTACACAAGGTTTTTTGGCCTTTCAAATGTTGACAACAGAGTTAGAGTAGGTGTCATCATCGAGCTTGAAATACTATTCATCCGTTAAGTAGTGACTTGCTCTCTCTTAATGAAGGGCTGAAATGTGGAGCAATATCTCATTCTGTTTGTGGATTGTATACCACTTACAAAATGAAAGCTTTGTATTCAGACTGTGTCTAGATGAATCAGAAAACGCTGAAATTGTACCTTCTTTGCTTGGCATTGTCAATTAGTGGTTAATCCGTTTTTTTTTTTGGTTTCTTTTTGCATACAGGACCTTCATGGTAGAAGAATTAGGGTGAATTACGCAACTGAAAGAGGAAGTGGGTTTGGAGGAAGGGGATTCGGTGGTCCTGGTGGTGGTTACGGCGCTCCAGCTGGTGGTTATGGAGGCAATTCTGGTGGTTACGGAGGTGGTTATGGAGACAACTCTTCTTATGGTGGAAATGCTGGTGGTGGTGGTGGTTATGGAGGTAACTCTCCTTATGGTGGCAATGCCGTTGGCGGTGGTGGTGGTTATGGAAGCAACTTTGGCAGTGGTGGCGGATATGGTGTTGCAGGTGGTGTTGGTGGAAGTGACACTTTTGCCCAAGGCAGCTCCACTAATACTGGTTTTGATGATACATTTAGCAGCAACGGACCAGTGGGCAATGATACGGATCATCAGCTTCCAACCGGTTTAGGCGGCGATGAACAATTCGGTGGCAGTGACAATCAATTTGGTGATGCAGAGAATGGTCCAGATGGGTTTGATCAAACTGACGATGGCGATGCTGCCAAGAGAGCCTAATCATCTCTACAATGTTGAGCCACCTACGTTACTGTTTTGTTTACAGTTTCAGCCTGAACTTATGAAAGGTTCTTAATTTCTTATCTAAACGTTTGAGTTGTTTATCATGTAGAAGCCTCTATTGTTGGTCTCTTTTTATGTTTTCTGACATTTTAGGCGAATTAATAAAGAAACTGTAGTACTGTAACTTCTGACGGAGACGTGTTTAATGTTTATTATATTGAAGATACAGTATTCTAGAGATTACTAACTAATTCAATGAGTTAACAAAATCTGCAAAAGTGAAGACAATCCAATCTGCTCTTTCTACTAGCTTAGCATATGAACAAGAAGAAGAAAAGCAGAAGATCAAACCAGATGTCTCCTATGTTGTTAATCTCCTAGAGAAGAATTTGATTAGTGAAAAAGCTGATAAATGATAACAGAAAATTACAATTTTACCCGTTAGATTTTCTTAAAACAAACAAAAAGAGACACTAATATTTTAACTGAATTAATTGCTTCAGTAAATCGTTGCGGTTCACAAATTGGTATCTCGCCGCCGGTCACGGCGAATTGGCGAGAAGTGCAACGTTGCCTTCACTAAAACCTCATAAACCCGAACAAACTCTGGGAAGGTTCGACCGATTCATTCTCTTTTCCCTGCAACGAAAATGGCGAGCAAAAGCTCGGATTCGAACCATGAGCAACCTTCTCTGAATTACCGGAAGAGCGTCGAAATCAAAGCCTCGCCGGATCAATTTTTCGGTAAGTGCCGAGTCTCTTCTTCGACTCATCGTTCTCTTTGGTTTATACGGCGGAAAAATCGTTGTAGATTGATTTATGCTCATGATTACGCTTAGACGAAAAATTTCTCAGCGAAATGTTAAGATTCTGATGTTCTCACTTGGATCATGCTCAGTGTCATTTCATTTTCACCTTTTTCTTTTTAGCATCGGAACCTAATGGTTCCAAGTATTTTCAAATAGTCTAAAGTTCAACACATTGATGTAGTTTGGAGAGAGTTCCTATGGGGAGGTATAGCTGGAGCTTTTGGAGAAGGAATGATGCATCCCGTAGATACTCTCAAAACTCGACTTCAGAGTCAAATTATTATGAATGCAACTCAGGTACATTACTTGCAGTGGCTTTTGGCTTCAAAATCTCTGTATTTTTATCTTAGGAGAGACAGATTAGACCTGATTGTGTGCTCGCCTTCAGTTTACGGATTTTATCATCTCTAATCTTGTTCAGTTGTTGATTTCAGAGACAAAAGAGTATTCCACAAATGCTCCGGACTGTCTGGGTTGGTGATGGATTAAAAGGTACATCATGCATACTCTTTACCCTCATCTTCTTCCAGCTTTCAAAAATGGCTGTATTATACCCCTCTTCTCTTCTTGAGACATACATATGTGTGATTCACTTTCCTACTTATCATCGTTCTAAGTAAAACACTGCTTATGCTATACATGTTTTGTGCTGCGGAATTGGAAAGAAACTATAAATGCTCCATATTTTTTTAATATTATTTTGCTGCTGACATTATTTTAGGCTTTTATAGGGGCATTGCTCCTGGAATCACTGGATCTCTTGCCACTGGAGCAACCTATTTTGGTTTTATTGAGTCCACCAAGAAATGGATTGAAGAGTCTCATCCTAGCTTAGCGGGGCACTGGGCGCATTTTATAGCAGGAGCTATTGGTATGTTATCCAAGCTCTCCTCTCTCGCTCCTGAGTCATATGTTAATTGAAATGGTGGTATATATAGAAGGGAAGCATATGTTCACGCAATTGGAAATTGATTTAGAATGCCAAGTAGGCAGCATGTGTTATGATTCTAACTTACGGATATGGTGGGTCTTTAAAAGATAAGATCCAGGTTTTCACTTAACCATACAAGAGCAAGGTTGTAAGAATTGCTGATTGCTTACTTGAGAATATGTAGAACTGCATTTTTTCTTACTCTTTCATGAGACGTCATTGATTGGCATTTTTTTGGATATCACCATGAAAAAATTGTGGCTGAATGTTTCTCATACACTTCATGAGGGGATTCCGCAAAAAGATTGAATTGAAAGTAAACCTAGAGTTATCTGAAGTTATAAAACTTCTGATTCCTTTTTGTTCTGCTGCTTCTTTCCTTGTTTCAGGTGATACACTTGGTTCTTTCGTATATGTTCCTTGTGAAGTCATAAAGCAGCGGATGCAAATTCAAGGCACTAGTAGCTCCTGGAGCTCTTTTATTTCGAGGAACAGTGTCTCGGTTAAACCAAGAGGTGATATGTATGGTTATTATACTGGAATGTTCCAGGCTGGATTCTCAATATGGAAAGAGCAAGGGCCAAAAGGACTGTATGCGGGGTAATGTAACTTTCCTTCAGGCCATTATGATGCCAATTGGATATATCATTTATATATTGTTTCACCTGTTTCAAGGGACCCATGTTATTATTATTATTTTCCTTTGGCAGATATGGGTCTACACTTGCGAGGGATGTGCCTTTTGCTGGTCTTATGGTATGACTGTGTAATGTGGCACCTCAGTGAAACTGTGACCTCCATTCATCTTAGGGGTCTGTCTCCTCATGTTCGCTCTTTTTTTCCCTCTCAGGTAGTGTTTTATGAAGCATCAAAAGATCTAACCGAGCAAGGGAAGAAAAAGTTTCCACAATATGGAGTCAACGGTTCTATAGAGGGTCTTGTATTGGGAGGTTTAGCTGGTGGTACGTTAGGATGAGATCACTTTAATGTAACTGTTTCAAATAGCTCATCCATAGTGACTCATTTAATTACATCTCTCCAGGACTAAGCGCGTACCTCACAACTCCACTTGACGTTGTAAAAACAAGATTACAAGTGCAAGGCTCAACGATCAAGTATGTCTCATGTCTCAACAGATTCTTATGATCATCTAAATAGCATGCCCAAGTAGAATCAAGAACTTGTTTTGATTAAATTTGGTAATCTTGTCGAGTTATTTTAGGTACAAGGGATGGTTGGATGCAGTTGGGCAGATATGGAGGAAGGAAGGTCCAGAAGGGTTTTTCCGGGGAAGTGTTCCGAGAGTCATGTGGTATATTCCGGCCTCGGCACTCACCTTCATGGCCGTGGAATTCCTTAGATATAATTTCAGAGAGAAAGGTAATAATAACACTGTAGTCTCAAACTTGAGCATAGAGAGGAAAACATCTTCTTCAGTGCATGAGGTTAGTGAGAACTAGTGAGATTCTTGTCTTCTTTGGGATTCACAAACTTGTCCATATATGGCTCAATGGTTTTGTTACTTCTTGTATTAACAACAATCTGATCCTCTTTTAATAAGATGCTTGTCTTTAATATCTGTTATTCTGTTGTATATGAGCCTGAAGATAAAAGCAAAGTGTTAAAAAATAAAATGAAATAAATAGAAAGTTTTATTGGACTTTATATACACCTCCAAGGTCGAAACTTGGACAGCTCGAACTGGGTTGCGTTTAAAAATCGGTAACAGAGAAATAACCTAAACCCTAAAAAGCCAGGAGATGGCGTCTTCGTCTCGCTCAGAGAAACGATGCCACTACGAGGTTCTCGGTATCAGCAAAGAATCTACGCCGGACGAGATTCGATCCTCCTATCGGCGCTTAGCTCTGCAGCGTCATCCCGACAAGCTAATGAAAGCCGGTGGATTATCGGAAGCTGAAGCTACCGCCCAGTTCCAAGAGCTCGTTCACGCCTACGAGGTTCTATCTGATCCAAAGGAGCGAGCTTGGTATGATTCTCACCGATCTCAGATTCTATTCGCTGACCATGGCTCAGCTGGTGGCTCAAAATCTGGTGGAATGCCTGGTGGCTCTGTTCCGGATCTATTCGCTTTCTTCTCTGCAACTGTATATTCCGGTTATTCAGATACCGGAAAAGGATTCTACAAAGTGTATTTCGATGTGTTTAACAGTGTTTACCTCAACGAGATTAAGTTTGCTAGAATGTTAGGGTTGAGATTGGATTCTGTGAGGGAAGCACCGATTATGGGGAATCTAGAGAGTCCATATGCTCAGGTGACGGCGTTTTATAATTATTGGTTAGGTTTTTGCACTGTTATGGACTTTTGCTGGGTGGATGAGTATGATGTGATGGCTGGACCGAATCGAAAGTCGAGAAGGATGATGGAGGAGGAGAATAAGAAGTTGAGAAAGAAAGCTAAGAAAGAGTATAATGAGACTGTGAGGGGTTTGGCTGAGTTTGTGAAGAAGAGGGATAAGAGAGTGATTGATATGATGGTGAAGAAGAATGCAGAGGTGGAGAAGAAGAAGGAGGAGGAGAGGGAGAGAAAGAAGAAGATGGAGAGGGAGAAAATGGAGAGAGCTATGAACTATGAGGGGCCTGATTGGGCAAAGGCTCAGGATGGAGAGGAGGAAGGAGCAGGGTTCAATGTGTTGGAAGATGATGATGATGATGCTAAGAGGAAGAATGAGCAGCTTTATTGCATTGTTTGTAGCAAGAAGTTCAAAAGTGAGAAGCAGTGGAAAAACCACGAACAGTCGAAGAAGCATAAAGAGAAAGTGGCGGAATTGAGGGAGTCATTCACTGATTATGAAGAGGAGGAAGAGACTAATGAGCCATTGGAGCCACCTGGAAGTGTAGAGCAGCTGCATGAGAAGTTTCAGGAGGGGTTAAATATGGACGATGAAGAAGAAAATGAAGAAAAAGATGTTGAGGATGAAGTTATAGGTGAAGCTGATGAAACTGATGAGGAGTATTTTGTGGCAGAGGAGGATTTGAAAGGATCTAGTGAAAGTGCAGATGAGGATGTCGATGATGAGATGAGTCTACTCAAGAAAATGGTATCTGGGAAGAAGAATAAGCGAAAGAATGTTGTGTCAAGGAAAGAAGATGAAGTTCAAGTCGAGATTGAGAGCGACACAGCAGAGTTCAGCGAATTAGATAACCAGAAAAGGACAGGTCGGAATAGAAAAGGTAAGAAGGAGATAAATAAACGTAATGGTGGAAAAGACATGACAGATGATGCCAGCAAAGTACAGACACCTGGAGACGATGATAATACAGATGAAAATGTGAATGCAACGGACACAGCTTCTGGAGCATTTGAGGATTCTCAGAAGGTTGAGGCAGATTTAATGGAGTATGATAACAGGAAGAGCACAGGAAGGAGGCGCAGAAGTAAGAAGTGTAAGGATAAGGATAACATTGGAGGGTTAACGGAAAAGACCAGGGAAGCGGATGATACTCAAGATGGAAATGGAGACATGGAAGGATCTCAGTCTGAAGCAGTTGAGAATCGAAGTGAGTATATAGATAGACCGCAGGATTACAAGAAGGCTGCCAGATCAAAGAAATCCACCAGAGGAATGAAAACCAAGGTACAATCTTTCTTCCCTTGTAGCATCACTAAACCATAGATTTGGTGTGAAATTTTTTGAAATCATATTTATCAAAATGCAGGGCACATCGAAGAGAAACAGTAGTAACGAATGCGATAGATGCGGAGAGGAATTTGAGTCGAGGTTGGTTCGTTAGATATTTGTTCTGTCATTTCTGATTCTCCATCAGTAGACTTTGTATTATTCAAATGTTGACCCACCATTTCATCTACCCTGGGCAGAACAAAACTACACAAGCATTTGGCTGATAGCGGTCATGCTACAGTGAAATCCCGATGATTCAATGCTCATTTTAAAGTGCATCTTAGGATATGCAGAGAAGAACCTAAGGTTGGCCGGAAAATTGTATTCTTTGATTTAATTTTATACATGGAGACAATGAACAAGAGGGATAGAGAGCAAATAAGCTACGTTTTGACATTGTTGTGACTGCTTGTATGTTTGAAGCAATGATTTTGCAGAGAAGAAATATATCAAAGGTTGGCTGGAGAATTGCACATTCTTTGATAAGTATACACAGAAAGTATTTATTATAATTAATAATACTGGTTTCTATTCAATTTTGAGGGTCTAATTGTCGAAAATTGAAATTTCATATCAGGTGATGATTGTCGTATAATCTTCCTGTGTCGGCATGAAAAAGAATACGTAAGTACATACGTATATTTATGGTTATTAGAACCTCAATTGTCTTGTACCATGCCAATATATAACGATCCCATCCTCCAGGTATTATCTATTGAACTAAATTTAAGCTCAGTTTGAAATGAACATAAGGGAACGAGATGGAAACTCGAAATATCGAGAAGTTCATGACTAACCTCTAGGCTCTCTAGCCGGATCCACGAGTTCACATTAATTTACATGGCCAAAAATGAATTCGTAATATTCTAGTTAATTTTGGTGGGTTAAAGATACCAAAGTGAGCTAAACCAAAAACCAAACTTAGTACCGAATGGGAAAAGATAGCACAATTGATCAAAGAGAGTATAACTGATGCTTAATTCCTACAATTTGAATACAACGTGAAGGACAAAAAGCACTCATCAAGTCTCACTAAAAAGCACATAATTTTGTCGACAACTTTCAAAAACTCTGCAAAACACCAAACGCACAACAAAATCCTGCAGATAAAAATTATATTAAGAAAACAGGCTTAGCATGACTCTAACCAGTCCCTTGCATTCTGGAACATCTTCAACCATGGACTCGGCCCAGCTTTCTCAACATCCCAGCTTGTTGGGTACCAAGGATACTGCCACATCAAAAAACAACGTTCAGGATGAGGCATCATCGCCAAATGTCTCCCATCAGGTGAACATATAGCCGCTATCCCCAACGGTGAACCATTGAGGTTAAATGGGTAAGCTTCAGTTATGTTGCCATCATCATCACAGTATCTCAATGGTGCCAAATCTGAGTGAAGCATCTGGTCCAAGACTCCTTCATCTGGGAAATAAGCCCGTCCTTCTCCGTGAGCCGCCCAAACCCCTAAAGTACTTCCTTCCATTCCTTTCAGCATTATCGAGGGCGAGTCCTTTATGGTCACACTTGTGAACCTGCACTCAAATCTTCCTGATTCGTTGTGCACAAACCTTGGCTGCGACGTATCAAGTGACCCGCCAACTTGAGGACCTGGAACCCATCCTAACAGAGCCATTAACTGACATCCATTGCAGATTCCAAGGCTGAACGTGTCTGGTCTTTTGTAGAACTCCTGAAATTGACTCAAGAGAGGCTCGTTGAACCTTATTGAAGCAGCCCATCCTTTGGCTGAGTCCAGGACATCCGCATAACTGAACCCTCCCACAAACACAATCCCACGGAACTGATCAAGAGTTATAGATCCGGCTAGAAGATCAGACACTGTCACGTCCCAAGGTTCAAAACCGGCAGCATAAAATGCTGCCGA
>CM051369.1:18106173-18150044 GCA_028015245.1 Cardamine occulta
CATTTCTCTGTCTCCATTGCTGCCTTCCTCTCGGATCACTGCTACTTTTGGCTTAACATCTGAGAGCATATACAATAAATAAACATTCACATCAGGAAACATACGCTTAATAAATGATTAAAAAACAAACACATAGAAAGCCATCTTACCCTGAGACATATAGTTATTGTTCGTCCAGGAAGGAGAAAATGAAAGTTTCCAATTAGGCTCATGCCTTAACTTCAAACCTTCTTTCTCCATCTCTACACAAGACGCCAATCGCTGCATCTTTTCCAACTGGAAACTGGTGTCTTCCCACATGTCTCTGAGGAATGAAGTTTTCTCACTCAAATGAGTAATGTCATCCACTTTTACCTCTATCAATGGCGAGTTGGTCACTTTTCCAATTATCTCAGCAGTAACATCAAAACCACGGAGTTTTTCCATCACAGCGTCTAGGTTTGTCTTGCTGATCTCCATCACAAGACCAAGTTCTTCAGAAAACAAAGTCTCAAAAAGGCTAATCCCGTTCGAAGCCAAGTTGAGACTTATACCTTTGTTTCCAGCAAAAGCCATTTCCAAAGCTGCTACTACTAGTCCACCATCACTGATGTCATGTCCCGCGGATACAAAGTTTTCTGAAATGAGAGCTTGAATGCCCTCAAAAACGTTTTTCAGATATGGAACATCATCAAGATCAGGACAGTCGTTTCCAATCTGACCAAAAACCTGAGCCAATGCAGATCCACCTAACCTCCGCTTTCCCTTTGCCAAATCAACATGCAAGAGAATACCATCATCATCTCCTAGCTTCAGATCTGGAGTAACTGTCTTTGTTATGTCTGGACAGGTAACATAGGCACTGATCACAAGATTTCCTGGAGCTTTAACAACCTCACCATCCGCATGAGCTGCCATTGAAAGACTGTCTTTTCCACCATCAATTGCAATGCCAAGTTCAATCATTGCTTCAGATAGAGCAATTGCAGCATCATACATCGCTGATCCTTCTCCTTCAAGCTTGGCAGCATACATCCAGTTACCACTGGCTTTAACATCAGAAAGTGCAGTGACCTTTGCCCATACCAGATTTGTCAAAGCCTCTCCAACAGCTAGTCTAGCCATGGCTTTTGGATCAAGCAAGCCTTTGATCGGTTGCTCACCAATAGCACATGCACCACCTGTTAGATCTGTGAATGTCTGTGCGATAACTGCAACATCAGCAAGGGTGATCTGCAATGGTCCAACTGTTTGCTGCTGGGCAACAAGACCTGTCACACATCTATCCACTTTGGTTGTTAAAAACCGCTTCGAGGAAACTGATGGTAACCTCAGAACCCTTTTCAAAGAATCCATCAAGGTAACCCCAGGAGCAATATCAAGTGGCTCCCGTGCATAAGCAACGCGGTTGAACTCAAACGTCTTCTTAGGCATATCGCCAAGAACCTTCTCAAGTTCCAGATCCACAGCAGGAGGAGGTGGAGGTATCCCTTCTTTACTGCACTTCGCTGCAGCTGTGCTGTCAATTAAAGTACAACGACCCTCCCCATTAATTGTTCCAATCACAGCCATTGAAAGCCTTTCCCTCTTACAGATCGATTGCAAAAGCTCACGGCTCTCAGCTTTCACCAAAATTGCATCTTGCTCTTGATATTCTGCTCCCCAGATCTCCAACACCGACATAGTATGATCACCCACAACAACCGCTCTTATGTCAATCTCTGCACCCTGTGGATAAATAATCTCTTTGACAACATTGCAGTTTCCACCAGCACCTTGATCATGAATGCTGATTATGAGATTCTTCTCACCCATCTCAATACAAGCTCGGACAACACGGTACAACTTCTGGGCCATCTCAGCATCTCCACGTTGCACAGCATTGAAATCAAGCTCTGCATCATTCTGACCACTAACCATACTTGAAGCTGCTCCTCCTCCCATGCCAATACGATAAGCAGGTCCACCAATCTTTACGACAAGCATCCCAACCTCTGGCTCCCCTTTAGTTATATGAATATGATCAATCTGTCCAATCCCTGCACTGAACATAATTGGTTTCAACCATTCTCGTCTATCCCCACTTGGCAGTCTCATTCCAAAAGTCCTGGTATATCCCTGAATCATAGGCTCTCCAAATTTGTTCCCATAGTCAGACGCACCATTACTAGCGTCGATGAGTATCTGTAAAGGTGAGGCTAGGTTTGATGGGTACTGGAAAGATGAATCTTCCCATGGAGCATAAGATCCTTCCATGTTAAGGTTCCCAACACAGTAACCAGAAGTGGATGCAACCACAAAAGAACCTCTTCCTGTTGCATGTGTATCCCTGATTCGACCTCCAGCACCTGTCTCAGCACCAGGGTAAGGAGCCACAGCACAAGGGAAATTATGGGTCTCAGCAGTAAACAATATGTCGAGATCACATGCACTGATGTCAAGTAGGCAGGCGGAACCAGGAAGTAAAGGCCGTAGTTGATTCACCAGAAAGCCTCTAATAGCACTAGAGTTATCCTTAAACCCAATGACAGAATTGTTTCGATTTGCCTGCAAAATTCAACACAGAAGATAAGAGTAAATTAAATGAACAAAAAGTTCAAAACTGTAGAAAAGTAGAGAAATTTTGACTGAAGCCCTTTATTGTTACCTGCCACGTGCTCTTTACAATCTGCATGAGAGACATATCCATCGGCTTTCCATCAATAACCATGTTCCCGGCAAAGAACCAGTGTCGACTGTGCTCACTGTTGGATTGAGCGATATCAAATAGCTCCACGTTGGTGGGATCACGCTGAATGTCCTCTCTGAAAAGTTTAGTATAATACTGTAAATCTTGCTCATCAAAAGCTAAACCCATCTCCTGGTTGATTTCTTCCAGCGCCTTCCGACCCTTCTCCATCACAGGCACATACTTTACTTCCTCTGGTACCACATTTGTCTCAAATGAAACCAACTTTTCAGAGTACACACACTCGGTCATTCTATCATGAACCATTGCAGCAAAATCCTTAATTTGATTTTCCAACAACAGCTCCTTGCTGAACAAAAGATACCTCCTCGACCTTTCCAAGCGAGTCACCTCGTTTAATCCACATGCTCTACATATTGAAACTGCATTGGTGGACCATGCTGTTGTAAAAGACAATCTGGGACCAACTTCAACAATTACAGCATATAGTCCTTCCTGCTTCTTCCTCTCAAGAAAACTATCCGTACCTGAAATTAAACTCAATCATCAACAACGAAGAGACCCAAAAAAAATTGTAAACATATCTAAAAGATAGCATGAAACTAACAGTACCTAAATTCTCTGGCTCATATGTTTCTTGAAGAATCCACTTTAAAACCACGAGCTTTTCGTCTTTTAACTCCGATTCAAGCCCAATATTGAAACACTGTTCTGTAGTCAAACTAACAATCTGGTTGCAGATTTTGGTTTGAACCGCCTTGAGGAGTTCAGCGTTTGCGCTTTCTTGAATCAAAGGCACACGATAAAAATGAATAACCTCTGAAGCAGGTTTCTCAACCAAGCTCGGCAGCTCATCAGCAGAAACAAAAGAACCAGTAGAAACAGCTGCTCCAGGCTTATTAGGATGAGCAGAACATCTCAAGCTAACAGCTTTTGTTCCATTCAGAGACAACCGAGAAGTTCTCGTTCTAACAGAACCCCATAATTGACTAGTTGAGCTCCGCTGCAAAAGCATCGCTTGTCTATTGGAACCCTGCAAAAACCACTTAACTTGTTAATAAAACGAAAATATCGAATCTTTTACCAAAAATAGGATAAGAGTAGAGATCAAAAACATAACGGATGCAAAAAAAAAATGAAGTTTCTATGAAATCAGAGTACTAAGCAACTTCATTCAACTCACTCCATTTACTTAACAACATCAATAGAAATTCAAATTCCCAATATGATGATATTTTTCGACTGTATCCTGATTAATAATATATGAAAATTTAATGCAACAGAACTCAATAGCAAATTAAGTTAATCAATCATCGACACAAAAAGAACAAGTAAGAGAATATTTACGTTTAGAAACAGAGCCGCACGAGTTGCTTGGGAGGTATTCATCGTGAGAGATGACACGAGCAACGAACAAAGTGAAAAAAGGGTTTAGGGTTTCTCTGTGGTACTGTCTTAACGGGACCCGAAGCTCCGACTCCGAGACTTGGACAGTCGACACACAGTCCTTGTTTGTCTGCTGCTCGCTCTCAGCGAATCTTAGGTTTGTTGTATTTTTTGTTCACAGGAGAACAAAATTCTGATTAATTTTTTTCAAAATTGTGGTAGCTTAGCCCAATAAAGGTCTAATGGGCCTGTAGGCCACAACATTATTATTAAGATTTGAGGCCCATACAAAATTCTAACGATGAGAAGAAGTGGTTAGTATAAAATCCTAGTTAGTGTTTTAGGGTTTCGTCTTCGTTTTCCTGAGTAGCGGCAGTCTTGAGTTAATCGGCGGAATCGAAAATGGTGAAGGGACGCCAAGGAGAACGTGTCAGGTCTTTCTTCTCAACAATTTTATCTCTTTTCACCGATCCATATTGTATCATTAATCGATTTAATCGTTTACGATATTACAAATTTCGTAAAGTTATGTTTTTGATAGAATCTTATCAAATATTGCAGACTCTACGTGAGAGGAACCATCCTCGGATACAAAAGGTGATTCATTACTTCAATCTCACTTTTGTTTTTATTTTATATGCTTATTAGTCTTTGATTTAGCTCCAATAATAATAATTCATCTAATAAACCTTAGATAGTAGTTTCTATAAGTGAAAAATGATAGGATCGGTTCCTAGGTAGCAAACTTGTTATGTTTCTGATACCTCTAACAAAATCAAATGTTGGTTATAGAATCTCTGCATTGATTTTGTAGACTCTATCTTGTTAGTTTTATGATCAGTGTACTCTGTTATCATTATCTAGCTCAGCTGAAATAGGTCTTGTCATGTCAAATCGAGTCCTAACTATTTGCTCTGACATTTACTTGAATGTGCAGGTCGAAGTCGAACCAGTATCCAAACACATCCCTAATCCAGATCGAAGGAGTGAACACCCAAGAGGAGGTGAATTGGTACAAGGGAAAGAGGATGGCTTACATCTACAAGGCTAAGACCAAGAAGAACGGCAGCCATTACCGTTGCATTTGGGGAAAAGTTACCAGGCCTCATGGTAACAGCGGTGTTGTTCGTGCTAAGTTCACATCAAACCTGCCTCCTAAGTCCATGGTACTTAAAACAGATTGTATGCATTAGTCATTTTCTTGTTTGTCTTTTGCTTGGGTTTTTGACCAAAGACACTTTTTTCTGTTCTTTATAATTGCAGGGAATGAGGGTTAGAGTCTTCATGTATCCAAGTAACATATGAAGAAGCAATGTAATGGCAGTTAGCCGCCGTGGTTTTGTCCACTAGTTTCGTTATTTTTGTATTTTGATATTGAAAGCATTTCCTTTGGTTGTTTGAAAGTGTTTGGAGAATCTCTGAATAGTCTTTTCATCATGGATGTCGTTTTTAATCCCATATTAGAATCTTTGTTTCCCCTTTATATTGACTTGAAAGTTTAAACAACAAATGAAGAAATCATGTCTCATAGCTTGTTTCCCTTTATATTGAGTTGAAAGTTTAAACAAATGGATAAATCATGTCTCATAGCTTGTGTGTGGCACTCACCAAAATGGTCTACCTGACTTAAGTTGTCAGAGCTATTAGGGTGATGACGAAAACAGTTCGTTGTATTTGATTTGTTTTGCCAAATTATCCCTTTTAAAATTCAAGATAGGATTTGCTGTACATTATCTCTCAATCATTGTCGCTGTTGTGTTGGTCTCTGACTTCGTAACCGCCGTGCTTCTCCGATCAACGTGAAATGGCGAGTGAATCATCATGCATAAGTTTATTAAGAGCACCTCCATCGCATATTTAACATGGTGTTTTAAGTTAAAAAATAAAATAAAAAAGGTAGAACAGTGCAGAGACACGGAAGACACCATTAGACACGACACGTGGCACTTTTTCATTGGAAGGTAAATATTTTTTTCTCTTTTTGCTTTATTTCCGAAAATAACTCTCTCTCTCTTAAAAATCTCTCTGCATCTTTGATCTTCATCGATTTTTTTGGAATCTATTGATAAACTCTCATCCTTCAATCCAATTACTGTATTAGGTGATTTCAAAAAATTTTCCTCTGATTATTGAGATTTGTTGAATACCCATCTCCATAATTCGTTAAAATCCCCCAAATTTTATAGCTTTATAATCTGATTTTTTTCGAATTCGATCTTGAAGGAGTCTAGTTTTGTCATCGAATCTGGTTAAGAGCAGTGGTAGCTCAAGTGAAGGCAATTCCAATTTGAAATTGGCCTTTTAATGTCAGAAGGAAGGACACTACATCGCTCAATCCCACTTCAAGACTCGTTGGATAGCTACATCGTTTGATCAATTTGAACGAGCAAAGGAAATTTATCTGATGAATCTTCTCCTTTACCAGAGAGTTTTCTCTTCGGCAATCTCTGTTGCAAAGGTGACGAATCTTCTTCTTTTATACTGGGACAAATTTTCTTTTGTTGTTTCACAAAGTTGTTTCTTTTAATGTGTTACCAAATTTGTATCGCTTATTCTAATCTTGGCTCGCATTTATGTCAATAGGAGGACTGTTTTTTTAATTGATTCGACCATTTGGGTCCTACTCTTTGGTTTATTGCTTGGAGAAAGATGGTTTGAAACCATTTGAATCGAATTAAGTTTGCTTCTTTTTTTGCGAATGGGGTTTGTGTTGAGCAGATGGTTTCTTATTTAAGCAACTATGAATTGTGTTACTGTGTGATAAGTTTGCTTGACTCTTGATTCAGTTTGGTGCTTGTATTGCTTTTTGTCACCATTGGGTGAATTAGCTTATATTAAATCCAGAGGCTACTTGTGTATTGATTTTTGCAATTAAGAGCTCGTTATAGGCTTATGCTGATAATTATTGTATTGATTTTTTTATAACATTTACTCATTGTGATTTGTGATTGAATGCTATGTGATGTTGTCAATAGTCAAGTAAAGAAAGTGGTATTCGTGTTAATATTGAACTAAGAAAGTGTAAGTCTTGCATTTCGTGTGATATATATGGTAAATGTCAGAAACTCAACTTATATGAATGATTTCTATTACTCTTTGATTGATGAATTTCTTACGAAACAGATACTTGAATGTCACGTTTGAAAGGGATGTTCTGTGTTTTTAGCGGAAAGTAAGTAATTGTAATGTGTTTGCTGTAATGAATGTTAAGCTTATGTTAGACTTATGCAATTGGTTTAGTTTCCTGATTTATAACTTATAAGCTTTTGAAAGCCTATAACTGTGACCAAAAGGGGTGTGGACAGTAGTTAATTTGATCCATTTAAACAGTAGTTAATTTGATGGTCGTCAGGTTATGGATATTTTATGCTTGATGGTATAAGATGTTGCTTGCTGCTATTGGTTTATAGTTTTTCGTTTTCTGCAATGTGTGCAGGTTGAGGTGGAAAGAATAGAAATTGGAAAGCCAAGGAGTTCAGGTTAGCAGTTTGAAGACACCCTTGTTAAGAGTATCACTAATGGAGGGACCAAAATTAAAACATGCTTAATGGAGGTCTTCTATTTAAATATTATTAGATTATATATTAAATAATTCTTAAGACACCCATTAGGGTGTCACTAAAACCACCTCCAATGCATATATTTAGAAGGTTTAATGGTGGGTCTTAAAAAAAAAAAAATCAAGTTAATCAAAACTTAATTTTTAAAATTAGACCCGTGTCTAATACTATTCGTGTCTTATACACAAAATCAACATTTCCCTTGTTGTTTTAGACATCCTTGCATAAATCCACATAAAACTTACTAATTAATTGTTTTAGACACCCTTGCATAAGTTAACCATTGTACATGCCCTAATGAGGATGCTCTAATGCCTTGGACTCGAAACAGTCTTCTTCTTCTTCTTCCCTCAAGTGTGATCATCATCGTTGGAATAATCACGGCGTTGACTTATCAGTCAATGTTGAAACCTCCTCCGCCGAAGCTATGCGGCTCTCCATGGACTTCTCTATATGGTTTCGTTTGACAAACCGGGTTATGGAGAGAGTGATCCGGATCCAAATCGTACATCTTGTCAAGATCAACCATGTAAGAAAGACAAACTTCAAAACCAAAACTTCATGAAAAGTAAAGGCGAGATTAGGTACTTAATATATTATTACGTTAGTGAACTATAATCAATGCATGCGAATCATTTCGTCATTAGATTGTTGTTGAAACAAAAGTCAATTACCACCAAACATATTTTTTTATTCATTGAAGTTCCGATAACTTAGGGTAATGGCTGCAAATTTTAAGTTTTGGTTTGGAATTTCTCCATCCAATGGTGAATTTAAATCCATATATATAAAGTATAAACTAACAACCAAATTTTAGAAGAAAGCAGCGTTTGTATTTATTTTTCCTTTGCTGTCATACACAGTAGTTAAGTAGGACCCTAGACGTTGGCATGGACTCAAGGACTTTATTGACATGTTGAAGGAAATTCATATCTTCTCAAGACAAAGTAAGCTAATCCCATATATTAGATATTCCAGAATATCAAGATACCTTGATTTGGATCTGAATCTATCACATCCAAATAATAACTATATGAATTTGAAGGTTGGCGGTTTAGCCCATAGTTCAAGATCGCTAAGATTTCATTT
Organism: Cardamine occulta; assembly: GCA_028015245.1. Taxonomy (NCBI): domain Eukaryota; kingdom Viridiplantae; phylum Streptophyta; class Magnoliopsida; order Brassicales; family Brassicaceae; genus Cardamine; species Cardamine occulta. Next base: position 18,114,877 of record CM051369.1, read on the forward strand.
TCACCTATGTACGAGTTCTACTGCTGGTTTGAATTACATAAACCATTTTGATTTATAAATTCTCGTTGACAAAAGAAGTATTGAAATAAAATTTTGTATAACTGAGTTAAGTTAACTCATATAAGTTTTTTTTTTTTTTTGGATAAAAACTCATCATATAAGTTTATATCAACTCAAGTGTAAGAGATTGTATATATATTTTTCTAAAAATTACTAATTACTAGTTCCAATCCAAGAAAGCCACATCAGCAATTTCGTAGGCTTTTCGTCAAGTCTAAGTTGTTCACATGTTTGAAATACCAGAATTCAAAGGTTTAAACTTTATTCATTGAATGCGTAAGCAAACCTTTAATTATTTTGTGGTATATAAGCCAGGAAAAAAAAAGATCTTAGAGGACATTTCAACAAAATTGTTTTCCAACGTGCTTTTTCTATTTCCCTTAAAACTTATTTGCTTACAGCTAAGTGATTTTATATGATATAAAGCTTGTCTAAATAAAATAAATAAAAACAAATGATTATGAGTATTTGTTTTAAAAATCAATTCCAACTTTCATTATTGGACCCGTGTTACAATAATTCACTCCTCAACTTATTTTGGTGACTAATAAGCAAAATATCATATGAAAAAAGCTTGGTCAAAGTAAAAGGTGCTGACCACACATTTTCCACAAGGACTTCGACTTTGTAAATGTACAATTATTTCTTGCTGAAGTTGGTGTTTTCCACTGGAAATTTTGAAATTCTTACAAACGTGGAGATATTTGCATTGAACTCACAGTCATATATTGCGTTTGAGTTTCTTTTTTTTCACTTTTTATATCGTATCTGATATGGAAGGGAAGGTGTTGTTGAGCCAATACTTGATATGGGTGATGTTACTGTTGGGAGAGATACATGGATACAGAAGCTGTATTCAGAAAGAAAAGGAAGCTTTGTTGGAGCTCAAGCAATACCTGCTACCAATGAGTGAAGAATGGTATTCCGACTATCTTCTCCGTACTTGGACTAATGACACAAAAAGTGATTGCTGCCGGTGGAACCGCGTTAAGTGCAATCGTACTAGCATGCGGGTTATGGAGCTTTCCATTGACAACCTGTTCCTCAAAGAGAGTTCTCTCCTAAATCTTTCTCTGTTTCATCCCTTTGAAGAAATTCGAAGTCTGAGCTTATCCAGGGACCAATTCAATGGCTTGTTTGATGATGTGGAAGGTATACCAGAGTTTCTCCTAGTGTTTATTTTTAACCTCTTGTGGTTTCTATTTGGAAACATATTTCCATGCATTGAAAAGTTCGAATTCTAGATGAGCTTTACCATATTTCTTTGGTTTCATCTTTTGAAAGTTGATACATACCATTTAAAATTAGGGTACTTAGATTTTTACCTGCATCAAAAACTTATAGATCTGTATTAACGAACTTTCTGATATATAAGTCAATGCCATGTAGCACAAAATTACATCCAACTATCACTCATGTTTCCTTCCAAAGTCCATACAGTGCTAGTGCAAGTTGCATGTAGAGCAGATTAAAATTATAATTGTAGATACTGAAGTGATTAGAGTAAGCTATGTTATTTTCATATGCTTTGTTAACAAGATTCTCGTTTGCAGGTTATAAAAGCCTCAAAAGATTAAGAAACCTGGAGATTCTGGATCTCTATTGGAATAGATTCAACAGCAGCATATTTCCATTTCTTAGTGCTGCTACATCACTCACAACTCTGTTTCTTGGGAGTAACGGCATGGGTGGCCCTCTTCATGTTAAAGGCATATTTCTCCATTCTTATCTAAGTCGATATTTAGCGTGGCCTATTTCTTGATGATCTATCTTTTGATAGATTGATGCAATTTAAAATTATTGTTATAAATTTTTTGTGTCATAAATTCGCTGACCTCCATTTCAGAACTCGAAGATTTGAAAAATTTGGAACTACTGGACCTAAGTGAAAACGGATTTAACGGCTCCATACCAATACGAGGTAGTTGTCCATAAATACTTGCTTTATTTTCTAGGGGGTGGAAATTTAATTGATTTAAAGGCTGCAAACAACATTGTCGGATTGGTTTATATATCATCCTTGAGATCAACTTTGTGTGGTTTTGTCTTGTGCCAGAGTTAACTGCCCTGAGGAAGCTGAAAGCTCTGGATCTAAGCGACAATCAATTTTCTGGCTCAATTGAATTGCAAGGCAAGTTTTCTCAAATAATTCAAAGGTTGGATAGAGAATTGTGGTTGATTCAGGTTTAATTGACTATAAATTCTGCAATTGATTACCGTAGGGGTTTGTAAATTGAAGAATATAGAAGAGCTCGATCTCAGTCAAAACAGACTTGTAGGTCAGTTTCCTTCATGCATAACTAACTTGACTGGCTTCGAGTTCTTGATCTCTCGTCAAACAATTTGATTGGGAAGCTACCAGATGCTCTCGGTAACCTTGAATCCCTTGAGTACTTATCATTGTTAAAAAACAACTTCGAAGACTTTAAGCTTTGAGAGGTTGGTTAGTGAACCAACCTCTCAAAGCTTAAAGTCTTGAAACTTGGCCCAACTTACAACTCTCTTAATCTAGAGTTGGAAATGTCTTGGAAGCCAAAATTTCAGTTGAGTGTTATTTCACTAGGAGCTTGCAATTTGGGGAAAGTTCCTCATTTTCTCCTATACCAGAAGGATTTGCGTCTTGTTGATCTCTCTGACAATCATATTTATGAAGATTTTCCGTACTGGCTGTTAGAGAACAATACAAAACTCAAGGTTTTGCAGCTACGAAATAATTATTTTAGGAGCTTTAAGCTACCGGAGTCTAATCATAATCTGCTTTGGCTGGATGTGTCAGTTAATGAATTTGATCAAATATTTCCCGAGAACATTGGGTGGATACTTGCTCATTTACAATATATGAATCTTGCCAATAACGGTTTTCAAGGAAATATGCCATCTCTGGGTAACATGAAGAAGATGGAATATCTGGACATATCTCACAACAATTTCCAAGGGAAGCTACCAAGAAGTTTATTAAAGGGTTGGTATTCATTGCAGATGTTGAAGATGTCACATAACAAACTTAGTGGAGAGACTTTCCTAGAATCAGCCAACTTTACTAGTATAATTGTGTTGTTTATAGATAACAATCAATTTACAGGAAAGATTGGACAAGGTTTGCGGAGCTCGAGATCATTGGAAAGGCTTGACATGTCGAACAACAATCTCACGGGTGTTATTCCAAGTTGGATTGGCGAACTTCCAAACTTATCTCTATTACTGCTCTCAAACAACTCGTTAGAAGGTGAAATTCCTATTTCCTTGTTCAATGGATCCCGTCTTAGGCTACTGGACCTCTCTGCAAACATTTTATCTGGGGGCATACCTTCAATTGTCAGTTTTACATATCCGGAAAAGTTATTCCTACAAGACAATAATTTATCAGGGGCTATTCCGAACACGTTATTACTGCTTGTCACTGCACTTGATCTAAGCAATAATAGGTTTTCTGGGAATATTTCAGAGTTCATTAACCCCTACCAACTGATCAAACTTCTGCTTCTTCGGGGGAATAATTTAACAGGTGGTATTCCCCACCAGTTGTGTGGCCTAAGGAATATCCAACTTCTGGATCTTTCCAACAACAGACTGAATGGATCCATACCTTCTTGTCTCAGCAATACATCTTTTGGTTTTGGGAAAGAGGATACATTCGACCCTACTCATTATTCCGGCTATTTTTATGGTTCCGACTATTATTACCCACCACCAGGATATTTCTTTAAATCTCTGCTCGTGGATGATCACTTTGACAATGTTTACGAGGCCGGCACCCAGGCGAAAATTGAATTTACAACAAAACACCGATACGATGCGTACAAGGGTAGCAATCTCGAATTATTATTTGGATTGGATCTCTCAGAAAATGAGCTAACTGGTGAGATCCCAGTTGAACTTGGAGATCTTTGGGCACTACAATCTCTCAATCTTTCTCACAACAAGTTATCAGGAGTGATACCAGAAAGCTTTTCAGATCTGAAGAATGTGGAAAGCCTTGATCTTTCTTTCAACAGATTACAAGGTCCAATCCCGCCGCAACTATCAGATCTAAACAGCCTTGCTGTGTTCAATGTCTCATACAACAACTTATCAGGAATCATTCCACAGGGAAAACAGTTTAACACCTTCGAGGCACAATGCTACTTAGGTAATCCTCTTCTATGTGGGAAACCTACCAACCTAAGCTGCGAGACCAATAACTTTCAAGAAACAGATAATGGAGTGGAAGCTGATGAATCCACAATCGACATGGTATCATTCTACTGGAGTCTTGCTGCAGCCTATGTGACAATACTTCTTGGAATATTTGCGTCTCTCTCTTTTGATTCTCCTTGGAGCAGATTTTGGTTCTACATCGTTGATATTTTCATCTACAAGGCGAAGAATATGTTATGGTAAAACACTGCAGGTGCCAAATGCTTCTTATGTGCTAGTTTCATTGTCGTCCATCATCTGTGGTTGTTCTTTTCAAACCTCCCGCTTAAAAACCACAATATAACTTATGTTTTGATTCCTGTGTATTGTATTTGTCGTTGAATAAATGTAATGCCTCAAACATATCTTGGAGCTGGTTTGGTGGTTGGTTAAATACATTACTGAAATACAAGGCGAAGTAAAACTCTTATGTGCCAAATGCTTCTTATGTGCTAGTTTCATTGTCGTCCATCATCTGTTGTTGTTCTTCTCAAATCTCCTGCTTAAAAACCACAATATACTTTTTGTTTTGATTCCTGTGGACTGTCTTTCTCTTTGAATAAATGTAATGTCTCCATTCCAACATATCTTGGAGCCTGGTTTGGTGGTTAGTTAGATACATAAAGGTGAGGAATACTTGTTATGGTAAAACCACTGTTAGTAACAAATTCTTAAATTGTCCTCATCTGTTTCTGTTCTTCACAAAACTTCCTGCTTTGTGTAGCAAACCAGAAAAAAAAACTTGTGTTTGAGTTCCTATGTCTATTTCTCTTTCTCTTTGAATAAATGTATGTCCCAAACTTAGCTTTGAATTGGCTTTGTGGTTGGTTAAATAGATAATCTTCATAATTCAGGAACTTACATGAAACAATTTCAATGTAGAAAATAGTGCAGATGTAATAGTACCATTTTTATCTTTAATGAATTATCTTAGTCTATATGGCTTTACCAATATATCTCAAAAACTTCAGTTATAACACACCATATGATTATTAATTCATTATCAAATGAGGCACAGAACACAGTTAAAGAGTTAGAGAAAGAAGAAAACACATTCGTGTGTATATTTAGTGTTTCTTCAACAGCCTAAGTTACTGGTATGTTGAAAAACGCTTTTTGGCTTCCTGATTGACTGATTGTTGAAGAGAAGCCTTTCCTCGTCAAGCACCAATCCTGAAGTTTCTCCATTGGATCTAGTAGAAAATCTGACTGTACGGTTCAGACATTTCTCCCTAAGGATCTTGAGAATGAATCGTTGATTTTGTTTAAACCAAACTTTGAATGTCAGTCTGCCCAGTGGAGAATCCAGCAATGTAACCAGACACATTAGCTTTGCAACAACACTAGCAGGCGTTTCTTGTTACTGCTTGAACAGCTTCCACTAATCCTATAGAACTTGTGAATCCTTTTCTATGCAATGAAGGCTCTGTGCATTTTTGGCAAGGAGATGAAGACATGTTAGTACCTTTGACGCTGCAACGTTACATTGCACAAAAACTTCTATGGATTCACTATCATGAGGTTCAGAGAAGTTGCCACTTCTTCCCCCTTGCTAAAGGTGTGGTCGATGACATTGTGAAGACGCTCTTAACCAGCGATGCAGACAATTAACTAAGATGTCAATGGTCTAAAAGAAGCCCAAAAACTTATGGGTACAATGTAGATTGATTTACTTTTACGTAAACATAATAAAGGTAGACCTTTTACATTTTCACACGATTATAGTCTACCAAAAAGTCAAAACGAAAACAGAGCATGAGTCTTCGGACTCTAAAAGCTTAAGCTACAACACTTGAAAGAACTCTTAAAAGTTGGAAACCCTCAAAAGGTGAGACTTCAATCCTCGACCATTTCCTCATCATCATCTTCTATTTCCTCGATCCGCATCTTCTTAACTGCCTGAGCTGCATCACTTCTCTTTGTCCCGTTGGCAATATGAATCAACACATCCGACTTTTTCCCTGTCGAAGCATCCACAAGACCTCCTTTCTCTACCCGGTAAACGAGATCAGATCCATCAGTGCCTGCATCTATGTAAACAGTGGAGTTTTCATCGATTTCCTCTCGCACAACCATCTTTGACAATTCTGTCACCACCTTTTTCTCCATCCATCTCCTTATAGGCCTAGCCCCATAAACCTAACAATACAACACAAGAAAGAGCCACAAGAGTCAACAAACAGACCAAACTAAACCTGCAAGATTAGCACATGATAGACACATTGCATTGAGCAAAGAGACTTACCGGGTCATAACTCTCAGCCAGAATATAGTCCAAAGCTGCGTCAGTGACTGCCAAAGCAATACCTCTCTCAGCAAGTCGGACAGCAACATCTTTCATTTGGAGCCTAGCAACTTTCCTCAACTGGTCATGTGAAAGGGGATCGAACACCACTATCTCGTCAAGTCTGTTCAGGAGTTCTGGTCTGAAGTGTTTCCTCACCTCCCGCATCACACACTCCCGAGCCACTTCCATTGATACTTTCCCAGTTAGCCCTGAAAGGAGGTGCTCAGCGCCAAGGTTCGATGTCATGATTATCACTGAGTTCCTGAAATCGACTGTCCTGCCTTGTCCATCTGTCAACCTACCATCATCCAACACTTGGAGCAGAGTGTTGAAAACCGCCACATGGGCTTTCTCTACTTCATCAAAGAGTATGACGCAGTAAGGTCTCCTCCTTACAGCCTCAGTAAGTTGTCCACCTTCCTCGTGACCAACATACCTGTCAAGATCAACCATGTAAGAAAGACAAACTTCAAAACCAAAACATCTTGAAGAGTAAAGAAGATTAGGTACTTACCCAGGTGGTGCACCAATGAGGCGAGAGACGGAGTGTTGCTCCATATACTCTGACATATCAATCCGAACCAAGAGGTTTTCATCATCAAAGAGCTGCTCCGCAAGGGCCTTAGCGAGTTCAGTTTTGCCAACACCAGTTGGGCCAAGGAATAGGAATGATCCAGTTGGTTGTTGTGGCCTTCCAAGCCCTGCCCTTGACCTTAGAATTGCCTCAGAAACTGCATTTACCGCTTGATCTTGTCCCACTACCCTTTTGTGCAACCTATCAGAAAGACCAATCAACCTTTCCTTCTCATTTTGGCCAAGTCTCGTCACTGGAATCCCTGTCCAACGACTCACAACCTCAGCAATGTGTTCTGGCCCAACGTTTTCTGTGAGCATTACATTCTCTTCAGAAGTTCCTTCAAGTTGAGCAATTGCAGATTCCACTTCTTGAATTGCCCCATATCTTAGATCAGCAGCTCTTGCAAGGTCATATCTTCGTTCAGCCTCCTGCAAAGCAAACATGAGCTCTTCTTTTTTCTGTTTAAGCCTTCGAATCTCATCAATTCTCTCTTTCTCCTTTCTGTACTTCATCGTGAGAGGCTGAAGCTTGTCTCTCAGGTCATCAAGCTCTTTCCGCACCTACAGATTCATAATTTGAGAAAAATATATCAAAAACCAGTCTCAAAAAAGATGCTAACAAGAAACAATTGCAGAACAAGCACGATTTTCTTATACTTGGATTTATATACCAAGAGAAGAAGAAAATTGTCTCATACCTCAATAAGTCGAGCTTTGCTGGCTTTGTCCTTCTCCCTTTCCAAGGCATGAAGTTCAATTTCCAGCTGCATCCTCTTCCTTTCAAGGTTATCAATCTCTTCAGGTTGACTATCAAGCTGGACTCTCACATTCGCACAAGCTTCATCAACCAAATCAATCGCTTTATCCGGTAAATGCCGACCTAATTAACCACAAAAATGTCATGCCAAGAACAAAACTATATGAAACCACAAACAGCAAATCAGCAATAGAATCTTAACATACCAGTTATGTAACGAGCAGAAAGCTGAGCAGCATTGATAAGAGCTCTGTCTTGGATCCGCACACCATGATGTCCCTCATATTTCTCTTTGAGCCCTCTAAGGATACTAATAGTGTCAGGCACACTTGGCTCAGCTACATAGACTTGTTGGAACCTCCTCTCAAAGGCAGCATCTTTCTCAACATATTTCCTATACTCTTCAAGTGTTGTAGCACCAATGCAACGAAGCTGACCTCTAGCTAACATAGGTTTGAACAGATTCGCTGCATCCATCGACCCTTCAGTTTTGCCAGCACCAAGAACCAAATGAATCTCATCAATAAAGAGAATCACTTTGCCTTCAGCTTCCTCAACTTCTTTCAAAACAGCTTTCAATCTTTCTTCAAACTCTCCTCTGTACTTAGCACCAGCAACCAATGCACCCATGTCCAAAGAAATCAATCTCACATCAGTAAGACTGTTGGGAACATCTCCTTTCACAATCCTTTGTGCTAAACCTTCAACCACAGCTGTTTTACCAACTCCAGGTTCTCCAATAAGCACAGGATTGTTCTTTGTTCTTCTTGAAAGAATCCTCACAACTCTTCTAATCTCCTCGTCCCTACCAATCACAGGATCAAGCTTCCCTGCTTGCTCAACCAAATCTCTTCCATAAGTCTTCAAAGCTTGAAAATTTGTATCCCCTGAAGCACTCTCCACTTTCTTGCCTTCTTTCCCACGAAGCTTCTCAACCTCAGACTTCACCCTCGCCGTTGCAACACCGACTTCGTTCAACAAATCTCGGATTTGAGAATCTTCAAGAATTCCCATAATCAACTGATCAACAGCCAAATGAGTGTCACCACGTGACTTCTGAGCAGCTTGAGCACGTCGTATAACCTTGATAAGACTTGAACTCGCTGGAATATCATCAGGTGGAGGAGTTTGTGAAGGAAGCTTCTTTAACGCTTGATTGATGACTCTTTCAGCAGATTGAGCTGCGTTCTCACCACCGGCACTAGAGATTGCTTGAGGGAATATACCGGTGGGATCAGAGATCAAAGCACCAGCTAAATGCAGAGGAGTGAATTGAGCATGTCCTGCATTCACAGCTAACTCATGAGCTGCAGCAATTGTCTCGTTTGTCTTGTGTGTGAATTTCTCAGGATTCATCTTCGATTAGCTTCTGTTAATCCCTGAAAAAACAAACCAATCAAACCTAATCTCAGTATCTTTCATACAGAATCCACATTACCCATTAACACAAAGAAAGAATCTTTAATATAATATGTTCGATGAGAAAGATCAAGAATCAAAGAAATAGTCTTTAGCTCATTTACCTTAAACGATATGAGAACTGGGTTTGTTTCTCGGATTTTCTTCAATGAATCAGATTACTTCTTCTTCTTGTTCTCTGTAACAAGTATCTCTTTTTGCAGAGAATCGAGCAGATTCTTGCGATGTTATAGTCAATTGAATTTTTCTGATGTTTGGAAACTTTGTGAATTGTGAGAGAGAGCAAAGAGGCAGGAGAGCTTTTGTATAGGGGAAGAGATTCATCTGGAAAGATAGAGAATACTCACTCATTGCCTTCTTACCAAGGACTAGAACCTCCTAGAGAATTCCTGAGAAGAGAGTGTCAAATTCCACTTTTTGTGTTACGACAAGTAGATGCCACGTGGAGTTTTTTTGACACCGTGGACTTTCCTGGATTTTTTATTTTTTCACTCTTCGAAACAAAAGTAAAATTTAAAAGTCTCATCTTTTGTCGCATTATTTAATTTTAATTGATGGAAATCGAAGCTGGCTAATTGATGAGCAAGCCATAGATTTACGTCTAATTATCAAAAACACAAATAGAAGAAAATATATTTGGGACCGTCTGTAAATAGATGTCCAAACAGGGAGCTTTCTACAAATGAAAGGAGTCAGATGAAAATATCTCACAAGTTTTAATGAGAATTATACGTTATTTAACAAATTAGCCCTTCACTTCCTCTGCCATTTTCATTCCCAGAAGATCTTGTCTTGATCCTATCCTCTGTTTTCTTCCTCGATCTGCGCAGCGTTATCTTCCCCTCAATCTCCATAATCATCTCTCCATTAATTCCTCTTCTTCAGTCGTCCTCCTAATCGTGCTTTCGCATCCATCGTCTGGTTTTTTTGTCAAACGTAAGTTTTCTTCCTTTTTCCAATGCTTGTTCTTTACAAATCTAATTTTTCCATTCCGGAGTAGAAGCTTTACATTGATTAATTGGGATATAATCGTATAGTTTTAGATTGGAAATCAGAATTTTTAGGAAACGTAAGCCTATGGAATAGTTGCATGTCTTGATCGTATAAACCCCTCATTTTTGGTAGCATTGTGTGACTCTTAGAACCTCTCTTGGATTGAAAAATTCACACTTTTGTTATTTGTTAAAAGTATCTGTTTTTATCTTTTGTACACAGGAATTGATCTTTGTGTGGGAATCTAATGACGATGGGGACTACTGAAAAGAATGTAGAGAATAAAGAGTATCGTCTACCTCGAGAAGTTAAGGACGCTTTACAAGCAATAGGATCAGAGTGGGAAGATGTAATTGATTCAAAGGCTCTGCAAGTTATTCCTTTAAAAGGTGCAATGACCAATGAGGTCTTTCAGATCAAATGGCCTACTAGGGAAAGTGGTCCTTCTCGTAAGGTTTTGGTTAGGATTTATGGTGAAGGTGTTGAGATTTTCTTTGACCGAGAGGATGAGATTAGGACTTTTGAGTTCATGTCAAAGCATGGTCATGGGCCATTGTTGTTAGGCCGGTTTGGCAATGGTCGTATCGAAGAATTCCTCCATGCACGGGTAATTACTTATATTTATCTCATCTTGTGAGTGTCTCTATAGCTTATTCTTTGAAATGCCCTGTGTTTTTAAGTTATTGAATCTCTTTGCACTTCTCTTGCTTTATACTTCTTAGGTAGTTCTTGTGGATCTTCTTATGTTCGTTTACTGAATTTATAACTTTTTTGTTAAACTATAAACTTTCAGACCTTATCTGCTTCCGACTTGCGTGATCCTGCAATATCTGGTCGAATAGCAACTAGGATGAAGGAGTTTCATGCAATTGAAATGCCTGGTGCGAAGAAGGCTTTGCTTTGGGACAGATTACGGTATATTTCATTGGTTTCTGCTAGATTCTACTTTGATTTTCTAATAAGCCATTTTTTACTCTTTCTGAATCTATTTGTCCTCTTTCCTTTCTGTAACTTCAGAAATTGGCTCAGTGCATGCAAGAGATTGGCTTCACCAGAAGAAGCTAAGTCCTTTCGTCTGGATGTTTTGGAGATGGAAATTAATTTGCTTGAGAAATCTCTCTTTAAGAATGATGAAAATATTGCATTTTGCCACAATGATTTACAGTATGGAAACATAATGATGGATGAAGAGACCAAAGCAATAACCATCATTGTAAGGTTCCATAAATTTGTTTAATCAGCTCTGTCTCTTTTTGTATAGCATCACTCAAATATGGATCCTAACTTGGATTTTATCATTTTGTCTTACAAAAAAAATAGGATTATGAATATTCGTGCTACAATCCTGTGGCTTATGACATTGCCAATCACTTCTGTGAAATGGCTGCCGATTACCACTCTGAAACACCTCACATCATGGATTATAGTAAATACCCTTGTAAGTGTCTATTTCAAGTCATCTTTCTTTATCTTTTGAAATGATATCATATCAATCATATATATTATTAATATGTGACTAAAATAAACAGGTGTGGAGGAGCGTCAACGGTTTGTGAAAACATATATGAGTTATTCAGGTAATTATTTTATCTACTTTCTCACTAAGAGCTTAAGCAATAAATCTAAATTATCGATTGTATTTGTTCTTGTGAGTCCAGGTAAAGAGCCCAGCGATACTATGGTTGAAAAACTCCTTGAAGACGTTGAGAAATATACACTTGCTAGTCATCTAACTTGGGGTTTATGGGGAATTATATCGGTAATTCCTACAATAATCTTCTATCATACCTACACATTGTGTTTTCATATGTACAGACTTACGATTTTGAAATGTAAAACTTTGTAGGAGCATGTGAATGAAATCGACTTCGACTACATGGAGTACGCAAGACAAAGGTTCGAGCAGTATTGGTTAACAAAGCCTAGGCTCCTTGAGGGTTCGAAACACAAGTAAGTCTCTATGGACCCAACACAGGAAAAGTTTTTTTTAAGGTGGTAATGATGTCTACATATACAGACGGTGTTGAGTAGTAGAACGATATTTCCCAACTAACAAAAATAAAAGAAAATGTAACGTTTTCTGTTTTATTTTTTTTACAAGGCAAAAATGTAACGGTGAGTAGTTTGTAATCAACTGAATTTGTTTCAGATGAATGAAATGTAGTTCTTACAAATTAAATCACATTTTCTCTTTTCTTCGTATACGATCTATGTATTTTTCCTGTCATAAGTCATAACGATTACAAATTTGAATACGAATGCACACTTAATTCTCTAATGTAATTCAATGTCAATTATAAAAAATAATAGTTAATAAGTAATTGCAAGTTGGTTCACTTCTCAGCAACAACAGATCACCATCATGAAAGACGATGGTCGTAAGTCCTAACTTTGTATTATACAATTGTATACCTTATTATATGAATCTTGTCGTTTGTTATACAATATTACAACTGGACTGGAAAGAAAAGCGTAAAGCTGTTTATACATATGCTTATAGATATTGCATATGATATTCTAGGAATTGAGCTCTATACATTGTTGCCTCTGAATCAAATATGTGAATAGGCTCTCAAAAACTGTACCTTTAACTTAAAATAAATCAAACAAAATTCACAGCAAAAGAATGCATTAGGCCTTTTCTCCGTCTTGCTTGATAATCATAGGTCATGAAGATCCAAACATAATTTCTCAGAGTTCTTAGATCTCTTTTCACTATACCCTTGTGAGGTTTGTGATGGCCAGAGGAGTTTACAATCACTTCCCCTGTTTCTTATCTGCAAGTTCAAAAAACCAACACACTTGTTCATGTTTCAGATTTTCTTACTCAGTACCTTAAAAACAAAAATAAAATACAAAACATGGAGGGCTGAATCCAAAAACCACTGGACAAATTAGCTAAAGAATCAAGACACAATGAAGGATATAGTCTGATAGTCTGCTAAAGCAATCTTAGTTTACCTCTCTGGAACCACGGTTTTCGAATTAGCCTGCGGACGTTGCGTTCATGACGTTCCAATAGTTCATCAATTCCATAAGATTGAGACACTAAAGGGCCAGAGAATTCGATCTTGTCCCCATCACCCTGCAAGGTTTAAGTTATCAACATCATTGAGCATGCTTGTCACTTAACCCAAAAAGGAGACAAACCAAATCATGCCTACTTTATTCTCTTTCCTCTGAACTTTAGGTGAAAGCGTGGAGAGAGAGAGAGAGAAAAAAAAAAAAAACTTAAACAGCTGAGCAAACATGATCTGACTACAACGGTAATCTGATCCTCTCTTTCTACTTTTCTGAGCTGCTTATCCCATTTACACCATGTCTTATATTTATACTATATATATAATAGCTCTAGTAATCACTTAGATATATGACTATTACAGCACTAGCTCAATCGTATCTTTAGTATTACTCACTTTATTTCTAATACAAAGAATCGATTTTGACACTGGTATTACAGCATAAGAAAAAGTGAAGCCAAGTTCTAAATTTCACTTTAAAGAACGTCTGGCACAAAACATACTTGGTCCCTAGTATGTCTATCAACGGCCCTAAACTGTCAGGGAAGCAATGCAAAAATAACAATCTTCTATACGGAATTTGGATATCAAATAAACTAGAAAGGTGCATTTAGAGCGTCTATAATCTATGGACGTACCAAATTATTACCCAGCTTTCTTGCCATTTCATCTCTCTGATAGAGTCCTAATGATAGTTCCTGTGAATGATACTCGTCAGACGCACCAAAAGAATCTGGACGTTCAAGTTGTCTCCACTGCTTCAGCATAGAACGCTTCACCATCTCATATGACTCCTGGCCTTGTGAATCTGTCTTATCTTCACATTTTTCCTCGGTTGCATTCTTATTTATCTTAGATTCAACATCACTTTTCCCATTGACGGCAGGAGAATGTCCCGAAAAGTTAGGAACATGACCTCTCGAGAGAGATCGATTATGTACCCTAACACATACGTCGTCTTTTTCTCGTTTCGCCCAAGCAAAACTGTTTGATATAGAGACTTGTACCGGCCCTGAGAAAGGTACATCTCCTTGTGATGCATTCTTCACATGTGAAGCTTCATCTTTCTTGTGATCTAATGGTTTTTGCAGTTTCCCACATAACCTGGCATCGCTTTCAATGGAATTATGAACTAAATGACCAATTCGTTTATGAAAAGTTTCAGTTTGGTGCCGCACATCCTGCGATCAGAAAGAGAGGGAAAATTTCAGTTTCTTGCACGAAGAATTATACTCTCAAAATAGAGACTACATGTAGACAAGTGAGCAAGTAGGAAGTACCTCAACTGGTGCCAATTTATTGAATGAAACGGCCTTACGTGATGGCTTCCTCGCATCTATACCACGTCTCCCATTCCCGCTAATTTTTTTCCTGAAAATCGGACATGACATATGAGTATGTTACATATGCTTCCAAGACCTGAAATGTAAGGCCGACCAAAATGGTAGACTAGACAATTTCCTAGAACTGTAGAACAGTAGATTGTGTGTTTTAAGCTTTATTTTTTTCTGATTAATGAGACGATATGGCCATGAATGAATTTTTCTCTATCAGGTAATGATAAAAAATTCTGACCTTGTTGCTTCTTCCCGATGCTTTGTATCAATCTCCTTGCTAGGCGGGTATATTGGCAAGCTTGAGGGATCACAAGCAAAAGGCTTTGAAGTAAAATACTGAAGAAAATAAAAGACAATGTCTTCATTTGTAAAAGATGAGCAAAATACAGTAATATGGTTTGTTTGCACAGAAATCATAAATTAATCCAAGGATACTTGATACAGTAATCCAAGGATAAAAAGGTTACCTGAGAAACAAGGGCACTAGAGGCAGTACCGCGTTTGTGGGGCTCTATAGAAAGTAGAGTTTCTATTAGATTGATTTCAGTCTCAGACAGATCTTTCAAGGTTTCCCGGAGACAACTATCATAAGTTTGCTGTGGCTTGAAAAGCATTGCATGGGGAAGTTTGGATTTTTTCCAGTACTCTGCTGGTGGAGATCCACAGAGTTTGAATATCTTGTGCAGCTGTTCAACCTGCTCCATACCGTTCAAGCAATAGCACTGAATTAATTAAATTTCTCACCAAGTAAAACAGAACATATCCATGACCAAAAGGTCCAATATCATAAATAATATCATTCACGAGGCGTGATGCATGGGGACATCGGGAGTAGTTGATAGTGTTAAGCGGTTTACCTCAGTTCTTCCCCGGAGAATAGGTTTTCCAAGAAGCAGCTCAGCAAAAACACAACCAACACTCCACAAATCAACAGATGCTCCATAGTCTGTTGCCCCGAGCAAAAGTTCAGGTGGACGATACCACAGAGTCACAACTCGACTGGTAAGAGGTTTCTTCTTGTGTCCAGAAGAATTGCTGAAGTTTGCCAACCCAAAATCAGCCACCTTTAGTATTCCTTCATTACTCAACAAAAGATTTGAACCCTTTATGTCCCGATGCATCACGCCTCGTGAATGACAATGATCAAGCCCAGACAACAGTTGCTTCATGTAACACTTAATCTGCAGTAACAGCAAAACCAATGATCACACAACCAAATACATAAACCACCCACCCCCCTCATTATAGGTGATGATTCTCCCACTATAAAATTAGACGAACCTGTGGCGTGGTGAAGTTGACTTCAGGAGAAGAAAGAAGACCAGTAAGATCATGCTCCATATACTCGAACACGAGTTGTATGGTACAAGATAATTTAGAAGTAATCAAACCTTCCAGTTTGATAATGTTGGGATGATTAAGTCTTCTAAGTATCAAAATCTCTCTAGCCATAAACTTAACACTCTCTGGCTCAAAATTGTCAAATCTCACCTTCTTCAATGCCACAATCCTCCCAGTTTCAGTCTCTACCGCACGAAACACACTGCTATAAGTACCTTGTCCAATCTACATAAACCAAAATCTAAACTCCATTAAAATTTCACAATTTCTTCTTTAACACAAACAACAACCCTCGCATAATATACAGAGAATTTTCAATTTTTTGAGTATGAACCAAACCTTTTCGAGCTTTTCGAAAGCGTCAGATCGAAGTGGGACCCAACCATGGATAGCTTCACCAGCAACGTTGCTCAACCACGCAGGCCAACCAGCAGCGACTTGCTCAGCTTCAAGGTATCTACTAAGATTACCGAGTCGAAAACTCAGCGACTCACTACCACGTCCCGACTCGCTTCCCAACTCACTTCCACTCTTCTGGCTCTTCTTCCCGCTTTTACTCCTCCATGAAACGAGCTTCTTCAACGTCGCGCGAGGTGGATCCTCCACCAATACCCGACCCGATCCAGAACACTCATTTTCATTGTCCCTAAAGACGCCTGAGTGATCAATCGCAGGCGTCACATAAACTGTCTGCTTCGAGCTAACGCAACCCATTATACAGAATTCCGATTACTTCGTAACCTCACAACCACCACAAATGACTAGCTGATCTCCGTTCCGTGTTTTCCGGCGCCGTCACAACACGATTCGTCGTCGTAATCGGATCCGGATTCGAGTGAATCTCTCCTGAATATAGTGAAACTTGGTATTTTTATAATGAGATAGAGAATGAATTATTTTAGAGAATGTTTTTAGGCTCATTCACTTTTTTGATTTTTTGCCGTATTACGGAAGACGACGGTACATTTAAAAAAAAAAGGAAATTATTTAAAAAAATTCAAAAGAAACATGCATTTATTATTCTGGTCCAAATTATCGAATCTGCACCTTCCAATACTGAAACCCCATTTTAGAATGTAGTTAATGACAGCTTTTTTGTTGAAATAAATAATAGACTATAGATTTGTGGTAGAACATAATTGAAAAAGAGATACTAGTATGAAACCGTGTTGCAAAAAAAACAAAGGAAAATTAAATTGGCTGTATGCATTAAATTTTGGTCTATAGTGAGTACACGCGAATGGCTATTGATTAATCAATTGTACGAAGAAGGTGACTTGAAATGATTTATCCATAAGCAATAAGTAGCATACACTAATAAGATTTTTAAAGTAAAACTATGATTAATTTCCATAAGATAAGTCAAAACAAATTCATTACAAACACATAATAATTGCAAAGAGAAACTCACTTGTGTGACTCTAATGCTTTGCCAGCTCTTAGACTATGATGACTACTACTATTTCTTTTTCTTAACATTCAAGCACTAAATTTATATTTTTAAATATGATTTAAGGTACTTCCACAGAAGCGTAGTTTTCCTTACAATCGACTAACTTTTATTTAGTTTTATTTACCAGTAATTTTCTGTCAATCAGTTTTTAGTTTTTTACCAATAAAAAGGACAACCAAAAAAATCAGTAACTCAAACCCAAATCATTATTATCTTCTGTAGAAAAGATTTTTAGTTGAGTTGTTTGGTGAGCCTAAAATCCATCATAACATAATGTTTCTAATGATAATCTGATTAATAAGAGAATCAATTGTTAGAAGAAATCCCAAGAAAAAAATCTTGAAGTTGAACAGGATTGTGTTAACAAGTCTCGCACGGTTCAACTACACCAATTCAAGTTCAGGACTAAACTTCTCAAAGACCAAAACAAAAGTAAGCAGAACATAAGAAACCAGGAACATAACATTTTCTTGAGGCAAAGGTTGAAATCAAGCCTTCTTCCTTTTGGATTTGAGCATGACCATGCCAATGAATATAGAAAGGAGAGAGAGAAGAGTTACGCCAGCGAAGACAGGTACGAGTATGGCATAGTCTTGGGGCAAGAAGTACTTGTGGATGAAGTGATCACTATCTACAAATGGCTGTGCAAAGGAATATTATAACACATGAGCTTTTTCCTAGTAATATCCAAAATATTAGATGACAATGATACATCAAACTGATATTATCTACAAGGTGTTGCCTCTTACCAAGATGATGACCCAGAAAGTATAGTATGTGAATATGGATAAGCTGATTGAAGATAGTAGAAGCCCGACTGCTCGATCTGCTAGTTCCATTGGTCACGTTGAAAACCTGCAGCACGGCGAATCAACCATGAGAAAAGATCACAAAGATTCAAGAAGCTACGTATTAGAAGACAGTCAAAAAGTGAATGCCACCGAAACCATTTCACCTAGAATTTTCCCACAAGAACACCTAATGCCATCGTTTTAGATTCCGAGGGTATGCAAACTGTGCTACTGCACAAGGCCTCTCGAAATTAAAACAGTCAAAGAACAATGATCACCGGACCTTAGATTTGCTAGACATCTGATTCACGGAGCTCAACAGACTGTCTAAAACAAATCAGAGTTGAACTAGGAATATATCAACAAGTTGCAGGACTCCTGTGGTTGGAGAGAAAGGTAATTATTTCCAGGCTCCAAAATCAACGGCTTGAAGTGATATTTGACCTATATAGAGATCTTTGAGGTGTTGCTTACACAGCCCTATTCTCCTTCCATTTAAGCTAGAAGGAATACAAACAGAAAATCCAGTTCTCCAACCAGGAAACTTCTGTCTCTCCATTGCATGTAGAGTATAAACAGCAGGTGCAGCCGTAGAGCAACCAATAACAAAGCAATTGCAAGGCCTTGACTCGCTCACTAATCGAGATAAAGACAATAAACACAAACCACTATTGGAAAGGCCGTACGTTAGATGTTCATCCCTGTCAAAAGCAGGAGAATCTAGTTTCTCATATTGTATTTCCTGTTCTATATCTTCAGCAGAGGGAATCGTGCTCAGTTCTAAATCAAGGCGTTTCTCTATTTCATTTTCATGTATTCGATATTTTGCTGCCAAAGTACGGATGCATGACATTCTGACCTGATTATCGATAAGAACCTTTATCTCATCAAAATTACTACAGCCTTCATACCATATCACCCATCGCCGGACAAGTCCTGAGAACCAATCGATTATTTGGGTAGTATCTTGCAAAATAAGCATAGAATTTGAACGAGCATAACCCTTGGCTGTTATTATTCCATAGCGAAAAAGACGCCTTCTTATAGCATTGGTAGGAGCAACAACATCTCCAAAGAAAACAGGTCCATCATGAGAGCGTGGACAGGGTAAAAGGGCTTCCACATTAGCCGTCTCTGAAGAAACATATGCTGCAGCAGAGTTTTGGAACTTGTAAAACGCATCTCTTAGTTCTTGAGGAACCGTAGGTTCAACAACATGCTTGGACAAGATAAATTCCTCGCTTCTATCTCTAGAGGTCCTTAGTAAGTCCTCCATCCATATTCTAAGCAAGACCTTATACCAATGATCTGTTTCCATGCCTGCCTTTCTGTGGCAAGATATTTGGCTCAAGGTAGAGGTACTATCCGCTAAGCCTCTAATTTCTGACTCCTTAACCTTCTTCAATCCATGTCCTAACCATTTCTTTCCAATTCTAACGGTACCCAAGGTCCAGGCCTCTTCTTTCTGCATTGCAAAGAGCCTAACCTTCTCCTTTAATTTGTGAACAGCTTTGACAGCCGGACTCTCCCTCACATTTTTCCTCACCAAGGAACCCAAAACATGAAGCCCACTGGTTGCTTCACACAGTGACGGGTCTGTTTCATCTGTTGTGATATCCAAAAGCAGTGAGTTCCGTAAGAAACCTATAGCTTCAGATCTGATATCAACAGCAGCTTTCTTGGGACCAGACACAGAGAAAAAAATCTCATCCATAAATCTGCAACAATAAACTCTGAGAGCAGTGTCCTGCTTCAGAGTATTTTTCATATCTTGTTCTCCGGCTTTTCTCCTGAACCAAGAACGAAGTTTTGAGCCTAGACTATCTTCATCAGTCTTTGAATCAAGATCAAGGGCTTCATGCCTCATTGAGATTCTATAATATTCATGATCAAACCGATCAAGATATATGTTCATCAATACACGGGACAGCACCCCTTCTTGTGGAAGACCATGTCCCTTGGGAAACCCTCCAAACTCGAGATTGAGCACCCGGGCTTCAAACATAGAACGGAGTAAGATGCTTAAACTGCTGTCATCTATTTTTTCTTCCATTACAGAGAGCAAGTTCTCAAAAACAGAAACATCTAACTTTTTGTTCAGGCTCAAAACGAAACACCAATCAGAATGAGAAATATTGCTGCTGATGTACTTCAATGCAGAGACACGTCCCCTTCCACTACGGCAACTATGTGAAATCTTAGAAAAATGAGGACTGAAAACGACTTCCAGGACTATTCTAATAGCCTCTTGAACAACTTTAAGAGCTACACTAGGCAAAACAAGAACCTCTTTAGTTTTATCTCTAGCTGCAAGCGATAACGTATTGGAAGTGACATCAAACACCCCACTAGAGAGCTCTTCCGCAATAGAATCAAACGCAACACTACCATCTCTTTCCTTTATAGAAACATTGGAGTTAAGCCTAATACAGTCGTACGCATCCCGAAGTGTTTCAGGCCTTGCAATCACATTCTTCAACAGGTCACTAAACTTCCCATCACTGTATTGCTCCTTGACTCTTTTCTTTAAACGGAGTTCAAGAGATCGCTTAAGTTCCATACGACTTCTGGGTTTGCTATCATCAACATTAGAAGATTCCTCTACAACTGAAGCTAATTCCCCAGCTAGTGAAAACATTCCAGTTTCCTTACTAACCATATCTGCATTATCTGTTGCACGCAGAGCTGATTTTGGGAATGTGGAAACTGAGCGACTCCACAAGCTCCGTGAAACTAGGGTTTCTACATCACATCGATCAACTCGGCGCAACAAATCCAAAACTAAGTTCCGTTTCCTAAACATCAAAGTAAATTCCGATTCCCAAATCTAAAACTATGCGATTATATTCCCGATTAAGCCACTTTAAGTTTCTACAATAGAACGGGAACAATCAGGGTTTTATCAATCTCTTTGCTTAATTTGACATAATTGTGGAATCAACACAGAAAATGGAAGAAAACTTACGTTTAGAAAACGAAACCCAGAGGAAGGATACGAAAGCACGATTGGTCTGAGAGAGAAATCGAGGAAGCTTGCTTGAGAAGGATTAATGGAGACGGCGCACAGTGAATTTACTCGAGATGGAGAAGAGAAGATCGTGGGAATAGGAATAAAGGAAGGACTACTTGTTAAATAACGTATAATATTGTTTGTTGTTCGAAATTACATTTGGACTCCTTTAATTTCAGAATTCTTCTTTTTTAAACATGTTTTTCAAAGAGGATCAAATTCATATTTCTTTCACTTGTGTGTTTTGATATCAGACGTGCACATATCTCGATGATCATCATGTGTTCATGTTCATTTATGATTTGACATCAATCAGCCATCTTCTGTTTTCCGATAACTATCTATAGAAGAAGACTTTGAAACATGCTATGAATACCATAATATATAGATTTTGATGTTATAAATATCTATTTTGTATAGAACTAGTATTTATATATTTAGTCCATATACTTCTCTACACTTTGATGAGATTGTGAGATTTGATGGTTTTCTATAGAAATTCTAGAAATTTGATCAAGTTTTGGATTTGGTCCAACAAAAGACAATTGGATCATTAACCTATAATAAAACTTAACTCAAAATCAAATTCAATTTCAAGAGAATAGGTGTTGTATATCT
This sequence comes from Cardamine occulta, assembly GCA_028015245.1. NCBI lineage: Eukaryota > Viridiplantae > Streptophyta > Magnoliopsida > Brassicales > Brassicaceae > Cardamine > Cardamine occulta. The sequence goes on from CM051369.1 coordinate 18,136,715, forward strand.
GCCGACTACCAAAAAAAAAAGGTGTTGTATACCTCATTGATATAGAATATTTGTCGACAACATTGGTACTAATTTAATTTACCATTAAAGCACAAAATAAAATAGAAGTATAAAATTTGCTATGGGCGAACCCCGAATTAGAAACTATCTACTAAAACTATTATTGAATAATAAATTCGTTAATTATTAATTAATAAAACATGAGATATCAATACATAATTCGCCATCATCTACTTGTTATATTGTTTATCAATTGACAATTTCTGATATGTAAATGTTTTGCTTCGTGCTTGCTTAAAAAAGAAAAGAAAAAACAGAAAGAGGTGCTTCATGCTTCTGCTTTTATTCCCCCAAAAAAATACAATACATACATATATTGAACTAGGTTGGGTCTATATGGATCATTTAATTATTTAAAAGGTTACAAGGTTCAAAAACTCTGCTCTGATCCGATCATGATACGATTGGACAACATTGGCCAGGCTCTAAAGAGCTGGACTTAATCGAGTAGATGACTACTACCTACCATAATACCAAGATAATGGGATCCAATGCTATTCGGTGTAAAGTGCAAGTTATTTATTTGAGGTGATATTATTGAATTTGACCGATCTAAACATGATCAAACATCAAATGGGTACGCAAGAAAAAACTAACGCAGAAACGACGTCGCTTTTCAAGTGGCATTTCTTTAAATTCCACAGCAATATTTTGTTTGTCGCCTTAGTTGTTTTTAGCATGAACAAGGTTGGCTTATTACCATTCACATGTCCTTATTGTTGAATGGACCATCTTTCTTCTTTTGTTTTTTTTCGGGATTTTTATTTTTTATTTTTTCGTTTCTATTGGTGGAAATCCAAAACTTTTAAATTGGTACCACTTAGAAAATCTTCAGAATTTATATCATTTTCTTAAACGAGTTATAGTGCCAGAAGCAACATAGATATATGGAAGAGTAACAAAAGGATTTGAAACATATGTGGCAATATATAATGAATGAATATCCATCCTAGTATTTGAAGCTACAATTATATATAGTTAAAGCTACTTTCGAAGTTTCTTTCCAATGACACATTATAAATTTTTAGTAATTAATTATAATTCCTTTATATTGTATTGTTCTCCCTGCGGAAGAGAATAGTATTAGTAGCCTCTGAATTTTCTATTTCAATAAATTTTCAATGGTCTGTCACGAAGTGTTTATTATACTATTCGATTAATTGAATAGTAAGACACTTAGACTAATCAAAGTAAAATAATACACGCATTTGACTTATCACGGAGAAAAAAAAGTTAAGAGAAAAATATTTATAACGAAAAAATAAATAATACAGACAACAAAAAGGAATAATACTGTATGAGATTTTATCATCAACAATGATAAAAAAAAAAACATTGGTCAAACGACTAAATAATAAGTCAACTAGTGCCGTCCATATGAATTACATGGGACCATATACATGTATTATTTTTATTAACCTGTTTAAGTAAAATATCTTAATTATGAAATTTTCAAAATGGTGCCATTTTCTTTTCTTTGGTCGTCCAAATTTGTTTACATTACACTTTTATTCTGGTGTACAAGCAAAGATTTATCTCCATGATATAACTTTGTTTTAAACAGTCTACGTTATTTTAGATATCACAGTCACAGTCACAGTCACCATATGTGTAATGTATAAAACCAAAAAAAAATGTGTAATGTAATTTAGATTTACATTATACTGTACATAACAATTGTTTTAATTAAAATTATTAACTTAACCACTTTGACACGAAGTCAAACGCTTATGAACCGGTCAACTTAGATGTCTCAGCTGCTCACCTAAAAAATTTTTTGTTTTTTATAAAAGGCTTAAACTCACCTAAATTTTTTCGAGCTAACTTAAAATAAACTTACCTTATTTTATGATTCTTTAACTAAATCAAGCGATTAAAATTTCTATATTTAACACACATTTTCGTTAATAGTTCAAAGTTCAAACGTTAACTTTTTAAAAAAATTCCACTTGAAATTTATTGAGTGCGCATGTGGTACCGTACAAATTTATGCATTATCAGAAAAAATAACACTTGTAGTTTTTTTTTTCTTAATATGGAGAACAAAGGTGTGCTTAGTCAGATAACATTGATTTAGTCGATAAAACATCAATTTGTTTTTGTTCAAAGCGACTTTCAGAATAAATGTTTGTTTTCAACATTAAATTAAATTGTTTTACATAAATGATCCCAGCACAGAAAAACAAAAGAATAGTTGCTTCTTTTTTCCCAGAATACAAAACGTTAAATTAATAAATACACAGATAGCGAAATGGAAAAATTTGGAAATTTTGAAAAAAAATTCAACAAATGCGGTAGTATTTCTTAAGAAACATTGATAAGACTGGTAACGTAATATATACGTTTTATAGGGTCAAAATTAGCATAATATTATGATTCAAACCACCTTTTTGTTTTTAATATTTTGGTGAAGGAAAAGTCTAATAAATAGGAATAAGCCAATATCTGTGATGTTCAAAGTTCTCAGTTGTTTGGTCTACGTGCGTGCTGGTTTGTTTTTTCTTTTTTCTAATCCCCTTTCCAATTTCCATGAATTTCCATGAAATTCATCTTCTTCCCCGATAATTTCCGCACTTTTACGAGAAACATCGCAGCCCAAGTGGACGACGTTAACAATAAAGAAGCAGACGAAGAAGAAGGAGAAGAAGTAGAGGACGATGACGGTGGTGACGCGTGTGATCATGGCGGATGATGATTCTGACTCACTTTACTTCGTGTGTTTCTTACTCTTCGTTTTGATCTCTGGTAATTCTAAATTCGCTTTCTTTCTTCTCCAATTTATGTTTTCGTTGAGATTTTTTGAGAATTGTATATACTGTGTTCTCTGCTTGAGTATGAGTTTCGGTTTCTGTTTCATTTGACGTTTTTACTTCAACGGGTTTAGGGTTTTAGATTTCGACGTGAATTTTTAGGGGTTTCAATCTATTGTTATGGATTATTGTTGTTTACTTGAAGTGATTTCGAGTATCGCAATTCTGGGTTTTACATTGTGTGTAAATGAATCGCAAGTTTCAATTTTTACTCTGTTTGATGATTATTTATCTATCTGCAAGGTTTCGTTTTCTGAGTTTTTGATTATTTTTTTCTTCCATGGCAGCTATAGCCGTGGCTGGAGATTCTCTGGAAAGTGATAGAGAAGTCTTGTTAAGTCTGAAATCGTACCTTGAATCACTGAACCCACAGAACCGAGGAATGTACACAGAATGGAAAATGGAGAAGCAAGATGTGTGTAAATGGCCTGGAATCACATGTAGCCCTCAAAGAAGTAGAGTCACAGGGATTAATCTAAGTGATTCCACCATTGGAGGTGCTTTTTTCAGGAACTTCTCGGCCTTAACGCAACTCACATATCTCGATTTATCAAAGAACACTATCGAAGGGGAGATTCCAGATGACCTGAGCCGTTGTTACAACCTAAAGTATCTCAATCTTTCTCATAATATCCTTAAAGGGGAGCTTAGCTTAACCGGGTTGTCAAATCTTGAGGTTCTTGATCATCGAATAGGATTCAAGGGTGATATTCATATTGTTCCAGCAACTTGGTTGTTGCAAATTTGTCCACCAACTAATTTATGGCAGAATTGATAACATCTTCAATGGGTGTCGGTATCTCAAATATGTTGATTTCAGTTCCAATAGATTCTCTGGAGAAGTATGGGCTGTGTTTGTGAGGCTGGTCCAGTTTTCATGTTCAGAGAATCTTCTCTCTGGGAATCTCTCAGCTTCAATGTTCAGAGGTAACTGCACTTTGCAAGTGTTGGATTTGTCTGAGAATGGTTTTGGTGGGGAATTTCCAGGCCAAGTTTCGAATTGCCAGGATCTAAGTGTATTGAATCTGTGGGGAAACAACTTCACTGGGAACATTCCAGCCGAGATAGGCTCTATATCCTCTCTCAGAGGTTTGTACTTGGGAAAGAATGGTTTCTCTCGAGACATACCGGAAACTCTCCTGAACTTGAGCAACTTGGTGTTCTTGGATTTGAGTAAAAACAATTTTGGAGGAGATATTCAGGAAATATTTGGGAGATTCACTCAAGTAAAGTATCTAGTCCTCCATGGGAACTCATACGTTGGAGGCATCTATTCTTCCAACATCCTCAAGTTGGCTAATCTTTCTAGGCTAGATCTGAGCTACAACAACTTTTCGGGACGGTTACCTGCTGAAATTTCCCAAATTCAGAGTTTGAAGTTCTTGATTCTTGCTTATAATAACTTCAGTGGCGATATACCACAGGAGTATGGGAACATGCCGAGGCTTCAAGCACTTGATCTCTCCTTTAATAAGCTGAACGGTTCGATACCAGCTTCATTTGGAAAATTGACCTCTCTTTTGTGGCTAATGCTTGCGAATAATTCTCTATCAGGAGAAATTCCTCGAGAGATTGGCAACCCGCCGAGCCTTTTGTGGTTTAATGTGCCAAACAAGCAGCTTTCTGGTGCATTCCATCCTGAATTGACCAAAATGGGTAGTAATCCTTTGCAAACATTTGAAGTGAATAGGCGAAACAACGACAACATAATTGCTGGTTCCGGTGAATGCTTGGCAATGAAGAGATGGATTCCAGCAGAGTTCCCTCCTTTCATGTTTGCTCTACGCAATTCTTACAAAAAGAGTTGCAGGCTTATGGGACCATGTTCTTAAAAGTGGTACGTCTCTTTCCCGCTCTGTTGGATCCACTGCATTTAACGCTGATATTTCTGCCTATCTTCAGCTTCGGTGGAAATAAGTTTTCAGGTGAGGTTCCCGCAGATATCGCTTTCGGATGGAGAAGTTCGGCATGTTACATTTAGGTTTCAATGAGTTTGAAGGAAACTGCCTCCAGAGATAGGAAAATTGCCTCTTGCTTTCATCAACCTCACTTAAACAATTTCTCAGGCAGATTCCTCAAGAAATTGGAAATCTTAAGTCTCTAGAATCTTGATCTGTCTTACAACAATTTCTCAGGAGACTTTCCGACGAGTTTGAATGACTTGAATGAGCTGAGTAAGTTCAACATCTCATACAACCCTTTCATTTCTGGTGTGATACCAACGACAGGACAACTGACAACCTTTGATAAAGAATGCTTTCTTGGAAATCCGCGGCTACGGTTTCCTAGTTTCTTCAACCAATCTGGAAACAACACGAGGAATCAAGTTTCCAATCAAAATCTAGGAAACAGGCGAAGAACTCTTCTTTTGGTTTGGGTTTCCTTGGCTCTTGCATTGACGCTTATATCATGTTTAGTAGTATCAGGTATTGTTCTCATGGTTGTTAAGCGTTCAAGGGAAGCGGAAATCGATCTCTTGGATGGGCCGAAAACCAGACATGACACGACTTCCAGCCAAAGGATCATCACCATGGCTATCGGGAAAAATCAAGGTCATTCGCTTAGACAAATCAACATTCACATCCGACATTCTCAAAGCAACCAAGAATCTTCACCGAGGAAAAAGTGGTAGGTAGGGAGGATATGGAACTGTTACATGAGGCATATTGCCCGATGGAAGAGAAGTTGCAATCAAGAAGCTACAAAGGGAAGGCATCAAGCAGAGAAAGAGTTCAGAGCTGAAATGGAAGTTTTAAGTGCCAACGATTTGGCGGCGACACCCAAACCTAGTGAGGGTCAGACGGATGGTGCCTAGATGGATCGGAGAAAATCTTGGTGCACGAATACATGGGAGGCGGGAGGCATGAGGAGCTTATCACGGATAAAACAAAACTTTCATGGAAGAAACGAGTCGATATAGCCACTGATGTAGACGGCATTAGTGTTTTTACACCACGTAATGCTACCCTTCCATCGTTCACGAGAGATGTCAAAGCAAGCAACGTTCTTTTTGGATAAACACGGAATGCGAGAGTGACAGATTTTGGACTAGCAAGACTCTTAAATATAGGGAGATAGCCATGGAGACGGGTAATCGCAGGCACCATGGGTATGTAGCTCTCTGAGTATGGACAAACTTGGCAAGCTACCACAAGAGGAGATGTTTATAGTTACGGAGTATTGACCATGGAACTCGCGACGGGTAGAAGAGCCGTTGATGGAGGAGAAGAATGTTTGGTGGAATGGGCTAGACGTGTAATGACAGTAACTCGATGACCAAAGGTTCGCCATTTACCTGTCGGGGACAAAACCGAGGAACGGAGTCGAGGAATTGACCTAACTATTAAAGGTTCAGTGAAGTGTACAGCAGATCATCCTCACGCAAGACCGAACATGAAAGAAGTTCTAGCTATGTTGGTTAAGATATCTCGGTAAAGTCGAAGCTCTTCAATGGCTTATCTTCACAAGATTCATAGAGAAATGTAGAATCTTTCTTTTCTTTTTTCGGTTTATACATAAAAGCGAGTGATCATTCTTCCATTTTCGTTTTCATTGTTTCGATTCATCTTGTACGTAATCTCATTGTTGTCAGATAGAGAGATACAGAGAGAGAAGGTAGTTTTGTTCGCTATGTACAGAGACAGTTTGAAATAAAGATCTTCTCTTCTTCTTATCAACATTAGTGTAAACAACTTTGGCTCTATAGTTAAGTCTCACGTTTCTTACAAGTCAGGAAACATAAAGGACAACGACACAGTACAATGAGTTAGGCTGCAATCTCTCGATCGACCAATTTAAGAGGAAGGCGAAATAAAGAACGAGAAACGACGGACAGCCAAAGCAAACGTGACAAAGAAATAGATTCGAGAATCAGAAGACTCATGGATTGCATATAAAGCCATCAAAAGGAATAAAACTACCAAATGAAACTTACCCAACAAATGAGCAACAAGAGCCATTGACTTACATACCGAGTCATGGAGTATCCCAGTTCTGAAGAATCCTCTGGTCAAATCATTCCACCAACCGCGATTTTCCAGGGACTGTTCATCATTTGCAGCAATATTACTCACTCCATCACACCTCTTTCCACGTCTCTCGCCCGGTGACCTCTTTGTTGTCACTGCTATGATCCAGATCTGCAACCATTCATGCTTTCGACCATCCATAGAAGGTAAAAGTTCTTGGAAGGGAATCTAATGGTTCCATTGCAAACCAGCCTTAAAGATAGTATATTACACCAAGGGCAAGCAACGAAGAAAGGAAGCTGGAAAGGTAAAGCTGAAGATTTGATGACAACGGCACGTTGAAGCCCTAAGAGACAATACTTGCAGATTGTATGACCACACCATAAGACATAAGGCACATTCTCAAAGACATTGAATGATTCCCAGCAAATGGGACACTCCAATTTTTCTTCTTTTGTTGTCTTTCTTCCATTTCCTGAGGAATCTGAAGGAGCTGTTCTTGGTTTTGTGGCAGCTTCTTCTCCCTTTGATTTAAAGCCTTCTTTAATTGATTTTGAAGCTAATTTCCACATAACAATGAAGGGAAGGGAAAACAGATTCGTTTTTCGTTTCCACAAAGGTAAATCACTCAACCCTTCAAAGAAACAAGAATCAATATCAGACAGTAGAGAGATGTGCAAAGCCAAAACAATATAATCAAACATGAAATTCACGATCGAACAACCAAAGAAAACATTAACAGAGTTATCCTTACAGAAACAATGAAAAGAGAAGGAAACATACCACGAAGATGTCGAAGAGAATAAAGTCTGGAGTTACAAGAGTTTATCCAAACAGAGATGAAGATAGATAAATACAAAGAAGTTATCCATATCTCTGATCCAATAGCGACGTCGTTTAGTAAAAGGGACACGCGGCGTAAACATGGTGACTCTGAAACGCTTTTCGAGGTTTACCGCCGCACACCGATTGTCTTATCTTTATCCGACACCGTTGTTAGTTTCAAAACTATAAAACGCACCGTTTCATTTTCACTCATATTAAACCACCGGTTTACTTTCGTAATTTATCTTACGTTAAAAAAAATAATTAGTAAAAAGAAAATAAAATGACATATGTCGGTGTGAGTGAGCTGTACGCGTTTCTTCTTCTTCAGCTTCTGGATCGAGCGAAGCATTTTCCTCTCCGACAATAATTTATTTTTAAGTAATGACAATGTTTCCGCATTATTGGTTTAATCCATTTTAAAATTAGGGTTCTTTAGATCGACAATCTTTTCTCTCTCTCCGATCGGAATCGTGCTGAAAGATCTGAACTTTTTTCAGATCCGTGAATAAGTACAGAGAGAGAGTGTGTATTCAGACCCAAAAAAAACAAAATTAAAAACCCCAATTTTGATGGTCTAGAGAGATAAGAGGAAGGAGAAAATGGGTCAAGATGGGTCACCGGCGCATAAAAGACCTTCCGGAAGTGGTGGAGGACTTCCTACATCGACGGTATCTAACGGAGGAGGAAGAGGTGGTCGTGGTGGGTTTTTGCCACGTGGCAGGCAGATGCAGAAGACGTTTAACAACATCAAAATCACGATTCTCTGTGGTTTCGTCACAATCCTCGTCCTACGTGGCACAATCGGTGTTGGCAACCTCGGAAGCTCAAGCGCCGATGCGGTTAACCAGAATATCATCGAGGAGACTAACCGGATTCTAGCTGAGATCCGATCTGATTCGGATCCCACTGACTTGGATGAGCCTCAGGCAACGGAGATGAGTCTCAATGAGACGTATGCTTTAGGGCCTAAGATCACGAATTGGGATAGTCAACGTAAGGTATGGTTGAGTCAGAACCCTGAGTTTCCTAGTACTGTTAATGGCAAAGCTCGAATCTTGCTTTTAACTGGATCTCCTCCCAAGCCTTGTGATAATCCCATTGGTGACCATTATCTATTGAAATCTGTGAAGAACAAGATTGATTATTGTAGGCTTCATGGGATTGAGATTGTGTATAACATGGCTCATTTGGATAAGGAACTTGCTGGGTATTGGGCGAAATTGCCAATGATTAGGAGGTTGATGTTGTCTCATCCTGAAGTTGAGTGGATCTGGTGGATGGATAGTGATGCTTTGTTTACTGATATACTGTTTCAGATCCCTTTGGCTAGGTACGAGAAGCATAATCTGGTGATTCACGGTTATCCGGATTTGCTTTTCGATCAGAAGTCGTGGATTGCTTTGAACACAGGTAGTTTTCTGCTGAGGAACTGTCAGTGGTCGTTGGATTTGTTAGATGCTTGGGCGCCGATGGGACCTAAAGGGCCGATTCGTGATGAGGCTGGAAAGGTATTGACGTCTTATCTGAAAGGAAGACCGGCTTTTGAGGCTGATGATCAGTCAGCATTGATTTATCTTCTGCTTTCTCAGAAAGACACATGGATGGACAAAGTGTTTGTGGAGAATCAGTACTACTTACACGGGTTTTGGGAAGGTTTGGTTGATAGGTATGAGGAGATGGTTGAGAAGTATCATCCAGGATTGGGGGATGAGAGATGGCCATTTGTGACTCATTTCGTTGGGTGCAAACCGTGTGGTAGCTACGCTGATTATGCAGTCGAGAGGTGCTTGAAGAGCATGGAGAGAGCTTTTAATTTTGCAGACAATCAAGTGCTCAAGCTCTATGGTTTTAGCCATAGGGGATTGTTGAGCCCCAAGATTAAGAGGATCAGAAATGAGACGGTCACTCCTTTGGAGAATGTAGACAAGTTTGATATTCGCAGAACGCAAGTGGAAGCCAAGCCGCAGAGCTAGAGGAGACTGAGGAGAGGATAGTCTGAGATGGTGGACACGTATAGGTCAAATATATAACACTCACAAATGCAAAGCAAATTTGTTTGCCTGTACTTGCTACTTTACTGTTCTTCTGCTTTTTTGTTTGTCATTGTTTGCAAGAAGTTTTAGCTGAAATTTTCATTTTCCATAGATGTTTCTGCGTTTTCTTCAGTCAAATATATGGAGAAACTTCATACTTTGTTATTACTCGTTACTGCTATAATCAGCACTTGAACTTGTTGGCAACTACTAACTTCGGAAAAAAAGTTTAGGGAATCCATGATTAGACTGGAATAAGGATAAGAGTTACATTACAATTTGGTGTCACCATTGATCAGTCAAGACTCAAGACAGATCATTTCACATACTAACTTCCTTTGTCTTAGCTACTGATCACTCTCGAGTTAACAGAGACTAAGTATTACATGCATCTACAAAATGAGAATGACCAAAAGTGGCTTACTAACTGACCAGAAGAGAGAGGAAATCTTCCTTGGCTAGATCATTTCTTCCGGTAGATTATTAACTTTCTGGCTACCAGGCGTATCCCTGCCATTTCCTGATAATCGTAAGGCTCAAGCGAGAAGAATGCATCAACCAGGGTACCGGGAAGTAATGCTGACTCGAGCTTTTCAAAATTATCGCTACTTAAATCAAGCTTTTCAATTGCTTCCAAAGATTCTTCTTTCTGGTATACCTGGGTTACACACCTGGTATCATCTCCATTGAATTCTGAGCTTATTCTGTCAACAATATAAGAACCGAATTACAGGTTAGGAACTCTCAGTGGACTCCTTCTCGTATCTAAAAGGTTAGAGATAGAGTTGAATACTTACTGCAGTCTTGCTGTGGGATAGTTAGCAAAGCCTTCTTTCCTTACAACAGTAGGCCTCCAATCTGAGCCTGTGCTTGAGTCAATCGTTAAGTTATTCACAGCAGCATCAGATGCGTCCAAGATTTTACATAGATCAGGAGGTACGTCGACAACAATATTCAACTTTGGACGACCTGCGTAATCCATAAACTTCCGGCTTATTCCAAACCGAACTTTCAAGCTATACCAATAGAGCTGTAGAGGGGTGTCATTGTGAAACAGCTTCATTCTCAGGCTCCCACGATAAAACGGGATAAGACTTGCCCTGATGCTAGAAACAGATACTTCATCAACACCCAAAAATGATTCATCTTTAGCATCGGGATTAGGTGATGGAGTTGACTCATCCTACTCTATTACAGTTGTTGCTTCGTCTGGTGCATCTGTCTGAAGAGTTCCAATGTGTAGCTTACTTATAAGAGCGGTTATATCAGATTGATCTATTTCACAACTCGATTTATCACTTTCTGAGCATTCCGTCAGAAGAGATACGATGGGATGGTTTTCTTTGGTTGTGGCATCAACGGAAGACAAGCTCGGATCAGATTTAGGGCTCAAGGAGGAAGAAGCCGAGCTTTCTCTGACTCCATTAGCCAATGACTTCTCATTACTTCGCGTTCTTGGACTTTTCCTTGGGGAAAACCAGCTCATATCTGTAAGAATGTCAGGAACACTGGACTCCTGCAAACACCAAGTAGTTAAACTCAGTGATTTTTGCAATCTATAGACAGAAGTTAGATGTGTCTCGACCTCTCTAATTCAAGAAATGAGGATACAGCATTACCAGAAACAAGACGGTTGCACAGTATTTGACAACTTCAAGATTCATTCGGACATCATCTAAGCTCCTGGTGAATCATATCCATGTTTAGTACCATATTAAAACTACTGGTGAATCGTTAGGGTATCGTTTAGTTATTACCTGTGAGCTTATCTCCTAGCCCGAAGTATGTAGCAAGTGATGCCATCTACATTAGTTAAAAGGACAACTTTTAAGAACTCTTATTAAATGTTTGACGATAACAAGGAAGCTACAGGCTTGAGATAATTATTACTGAGAAGACGAGAAATGAGAGACCTTCATGTCACCAGCTCTCTTCCCAAACTTCTGAGACAACAACGAAAGCGAATCGATTAAAGCCTTGGGCTCTGGCGGAGAGAGACCAATCTCTGCAAATGCATCTCTTATTCTTACACAATCAAATCTTATTATGTTATGTCCCGCCCAAATTCGTCCTACAGACACACCAAAATCAAAATTTGTAGTTGGGAGAGAGAGAGAGAAAGAGAGAGACAGACCCCATAAAAAAAAAAAAAAAACGTTACCGTGGAGAATGTCGTAGACTTCATCAGCGATTTCTGAGAATGTGGGTGCAGAGACAACTCCGTCGCGCGCAATGCCGCTTCGTCGCTTGGAGAGCGTTGAGATGAGAGAAAGATCGGTGGGCCGAACTAAGGTGGAGTAACTATAGAGCTCCAGTAGCTTCCTAGGGCAAACTAAGATAGCTCCAAACTCCAAAATCGCAAAAGGCTGCCCTGATTTGGTCGGAACCGATGTCTCAAGGTCGAAAAATGCTATCTCGCTTCTCTCGTCGCCGCCCAGAGTCGAAGCCATTGTTTGACAACTGAGAAAGCTAACGAGTGAAGGGATAATTTGTGGGTTTTAAAGCAAGTGAAATTCACGCGCCACCTCCTATCCTCTTTTTATGGGAAAAAATCTAAACTTGAGACGCGACTGTAGAATGAAGTTTATCTTACGTCATCTCTTCTCTGTGACTTCACTTGGAGTGATCAACAAATCGTATTATCATACGAAATCGCTTAAATCCAACCACACCTTGAAGCATTACCTTGAATCTGGGGAACCAATCAAAGCTCTTTTAAATTTCCGGCACCGATTCAGACAAAGTCCCAGTTTTATAGATAGTTTCTCTGTGTTGTTTGCCATCAAAGCTTCATCAGTTCAGAAAGCTTCTTCATTTGATGGTAGACAGATCCACGCTCTTGTGAGAAAAGTAGGGTTCTATACCATAGTTCAAATTCAGACATCTCTAGTCAGTTTTTACTCAGCGGCAGGTGATGTCGATGATGCACGCCTAGTGTTCGAGGAAACGCCTGAGAAACAAAACCTCATCTTGTGGACTGCGATGATTTCAGCTTACACTGAGAATGGCAACACTGTGGAAGCTCTTGAGTTGTTTCAACGAATGGAAGCGGAAAGGATCGAACTTGATGAAGTGATTGTGACTGTGGCTTTATCAGCTTGTGCTGATCTCGGGGCGGTGCAGATGGGAGAACGGATTTATTCGCGCATAATCAAAAGAAACCAAAGATTGGGTATCGATTTAACTCTGAGAAACTCACTTCTTAACATGTATGTGAAATCTGGGGATATTGAGAAAGCGAGGAAATTCTTTGATGAAACCATGAGAAAAGATGTGACTACTTACACGTCTATGATCTTCGGGTATGCTCTAAATGGTCAAGCTCAAGAATCCTTAGAACTTTTCAAGAAAATGAAGGCTATAGATCAGAACCAAGATATTGTTATTACTCCAAATGATGTGACTTTCATCGGTGTCTTGATGGCTTGTAGTCACGGTGGATTACTGGAAGAAGGAAAAGGACATTTCAGGAGCATGATTGATGATTACAAGCTAAAACCTAGAGATGCTCATTTCGGATGTATGGTCGATTTGTTTTGTCGTTCAGGCCGTTTGAAAGATGCTCATGACTTCATAAATCAGATGTCGATTAAGCCAAACGTAGTGATATGGAGAACACTGCTTGGCGCTT